>SJYT01001191.1:188605-226816 GCA_006410635.1 Cephalophus harveyi | reverse complement strand
GAGGATGAGATGGCTGGATGGCATCACTGACTCGATGGACATGAGTCTGAGTGAACTCCAGGAATTGGTGATGGACAGGGAGGCCTGGCGTGCTGTGATTCATGGGGTCGCAAAGAGTCGGACACGACTGAGCAACTGAACTGAACTTAACTGAATCTAAAATCACTTGTATCAACCATGTCTATTTACTTCTTTAGTCTATCCCACCACAAAAAAGGAACACATCTTTAATTTTCTTGTATTCTTTCAATATTTTAAAACTCGCATATTCAGCTTAGCTTCTCCAAGGATAAACACAAGTCAGAAACACACAAAGAGAATAAGCAGACAAGATGCAAGGAAGATGAAAACAAAAAAGTCTGAAGTGTAGGTACGTGCTTAGTCGCTCCATTGGGTCTGAGTCTTTGTGACCCCTTGGACTGTAGCCCATCAGGCTCCTCTGTCCTTGGGATTCTCCAGGCGAGAATACTGGAGTGGGTTGCCATGCCCTCCTCCAGGGGATCTTCCCAACCCAGGGATCGAACCCAGGTCTCCCGAATTTCGAGTGAATTCTTTACCATCTGAGCCAGCAGGGGAGCCCAGAAGTACAGGTAGGCCTGCACCTGGTGGGAGAAGATACAGTGAAACCAGATGGAGCTTTAGCCCTTTATTTTTGTTTCACTGAATGGAGCAGACAGAAAATCAAAACCATTTCCTCAGTGTTCGCTTTCTGATCTCCCCTGTCACCTTCCACCAAAACATTAGGACAGACAGGGGCTCTGTGTTCCTCATCTTCTTCTGTCATCTTTTGCTTTGGAGAAACATATGCTTTCATGACCAAGCTCTGAAATGATCTCTGAAAGAAGCTGAGTAAATATTTTCAAGATAAGCCTGGAGATCTGTCTCTAAATCAGCAATGGACAGAAAGAGAGAGAAAGGGAGACAGGGAGAGGCAGTTTCCTATTCAAACATGTTGCTTAAGAGCTAATGGGAGTATTATTATGATTGATAGCCCAGAATCTTTGTCTTCAGGAACACTTAATGGGGTAGGAACTGACCAATGTTTACATTGGAGGTGAAACCACATGTTACTTCATCTGGGGTCAGATATTACCAAACGCGAAATGCATTCTTCATATGGACACTGCCTTCCCTTTCAGCCCAACCAGGGTGTCTGAAAATCCTGCAAAATCCCACAACCAGTCTCCATTTATAATATTCTCAAGCTTCAGAGTTCAGCGATTTAGGAGGATGATGAAGCTGCTTCACTTCTAGGGTGGGTGAATAACAAACTATAGGTGAGAAAATCATGTAATACAAGCTCTTAAAAACTATATATTTTGTACATGGCTGTGAACGTACAAAGCCCACTAAAGTAAATGGTTTTCACATGGATCAAAACAGTGGGCTGAGATGAAGACTTACAGGAATAACAGCAAAATAATAGCAATAAAGGGAGATAGTGTGGCACAGAGGGTAGAATCTCAAACTAAGAAAGTCCCGCGTTGAAGTTTTAGACACAAAACTTTTGACTGCACCCCGCAGCATATGGGATGTTAGCTCCCCGTCCGGGGATTGAACCCACGCCCCCTGAACTGGAAGGTGGAGTCCTCACCGCTGGAGCGCTAGCTGTCCCTTGTGTTGACGTTCTGCTCTTCTGCCGAAAGTCTTTCCTCCCTCAGTGAAGGACAGTCCCCCCGATGTAATTCTTCAGTGTCTAACCAGCTCTGCAGCGCGCCCAGTGGTTTTCCAGGCCAACGCATTTTGCACTTCTAAAATTTCCCTAAGTTTTTTTTACGTGATCTCCATTTTGCTGTTGAAACTCTATTTCTCCCCTTATTGTTTTCACATTTACATTCCGTTAGCATATTTGCAATCGTTCATTTAAAGCCTTTGTTTTCTAATTCTGTCGTCTGGTTTCTGAGTATGCTGATATTTATTGATTTTTCACTCGGTCAGGGTCTCATTTACCTGCTTCTTTGATGATCTCTTTATTTTTTATGATGATGCCTCTCTTGCTGTGGATTTCTTACTGTTTATTCTGCCTGATGTTTATTGAGGGTTTTGGATGTGTTGATAATTTTTCAACGAGTTGGGGAAAAGTTTACCATGAATGTATACAGACGTATGGATGCCAAAGTCTCCCATGTCTTCATTCTCGAGTTTTGTCCTAGAAGGAGTTAAGTAACTTTCATAGTGCTCTGAGGATTTTTTTATTTTTAATTGGGGGAAATTTGCTTTCCCATGCTGTGTTGATTTCTGCCTTACAAGAATGCAGATCAACCAAAACCAAACATCTATGCCCTCTCCCTGGAGCCTCCCTGCCCTGCCCCAGTCCCACCCTCTAGGTCATCACAGAGCTCCAGCCTAGGCTCCCTGAGTTACAGAGCCACTTCTCACCAGCTCTCTGCTTTACACACGGTGAGATGGATATGTTGATGCTACTTTCTCCGTCCGTCCGGCTCTCTCCTTCCCCCACTGTGTCCACAAGTCCAGTCTCTACATAGGAGTCTCCATTAGTGACTGAACAGCGACCTTAATTTTAAGGTGTGTCTTGGGGTTCGTTGCGGGTGTGTCTGGCTATGCCCTGCTCCTAACACGTGGACTCAAATCTACTGAATGTCCACGATGTTCAGCTGGAGCTCTTCACTCTTTTGCTGTTGCTGTTCAGTTGCTAAGCTGGGTCCCACTCTTTGCAACCCTGGGCACTGCAGCACGCCAGGCTCCTCTGTCCTCCACATTCTCCCAGAGTCTGCTCAAAGTCATGTGCATTGAGTCGGTGAGTCAGTGATGCCATCCAACCATCTTATCCTCTGTCACCCACTTCTCCTCCCACCCTCAATCTTTCCGAGCATCAGGGTCTTTTCCAACGAGTCAGCTCTTCACATCAGGTGGCCAAAGGATTGCTTCTTCAACTTCAGCAGCAGTCCTTCTGATAAATATTCAGGATTGATTCCTTTCAGGATTGACTGGGTCGAGCTCTCTGCAGTCCACTCTTGTCGCTAGATGGTAGGAAACTAAAGGTGGCCCAGCCATGCTCAAGCTCTGGCTGCCGCTTAGCTCACAGCAGCGGGGAAACTTCTCTCTGTCCATTGGTTGCTCTTTGCCCAGGTTCCTAGAATAACAGCTCACACGTGTACCACTTAGCATCCACCGAATACTCAGGACCCCTAGGCAGATTTTAGGAGCTCCTTCCTGACACAGTGCTTTTCCACCACTGTTCTGCCCCGGAAATCCCAGCTGTGCATCAGTGGCCCTGCACTCTACTCGGCCAGACCCCCATTGTCTGATGGAGCATCTCCCCACCATGCTGGGGTGTGGACGAATGGCTCTAGATGGAAAGCTGGAGCAACCAAGGCTCTCGCCTCATCTGCTTCCTTGTCTCAGACCTCCGAGAACGGCGCTGCCTGCTCCAGCCTCTAAACAGTCAGTCGTGGCTTTTGCCAGGCTTTCTGGTTGCGTCTAGTGGGAGGATTAACGCACTCCCTCGTGGCCAGAAGCTGGACTCTTTCCTTGTTTTTTCATTCCCTGTTTCTGTTGTCAGCTTGATCCTTCCACCCTCTTCTTAAATGTTCTCCAAGTGTTATCTTTGGCCTCCTCACTTGATCCGTTCTCTGGGATGACTTCATCTGGTCTGCAGTTCCAGTTATGAATACGCTAAGGACGCAGGTGACTCTGAGTATGACCTTCCGTCACCTACTGGACCCCACCAATCAGAAGCGCAAAGACAAGTTGGTATCCAAACCTGGATCCTCATCTCTCTCCACAATGGCCTTCTCCCCTGTTTTCCTTTCTGCGATGAATGGAGACACCTCATCCATCACACACACAGGAAACCTGGGCTTCATCCCAGCCTCCTACTTCTTTCTGATCCCTTATATCCACTCTTACCAGCCTCACGCATCCTACCTCTTAAATATTTCTCAAAACCACACCCTTCTCTCTGTCCTTGCCATGCTATTTTAGCCCAGATACTCCTAATTTCTCCTCTATATCACTGCAGAATTATCCTAAGACTCTTCTCAGAGAGCACGCATCGTACCCCAGGCACCGTCCTAATAACTTCTGTCTACATTAACTCTTGGAATCCTTGTAACAGCGGTATGCCAGAGTTCTCAGTCCCTCAGTCATACCCAACTCTTTTGCGACCCCATGGACTGTAGCCTGGCAGGCTCCTCTGTCCGTGGGATTCTCCAGGCAACAATACTGGAGTGGGTTGCCATTCCCTTCTCCAGGGGATCTTCCTGGCCCAGGGAAGGAACCTGCATCTCCTGCATTGCGGGCGGATTCTTTACCATCTGATCCTTCTGGGAAGCTGACACGTTCTAAGTGTCCATTAAACGCTTGGATAAAAGACTGAATAGACAGCAGCAGAGCCCCGGCTACATTCACCCCGACTCCAGCTTCCATGAGGACCTGACATTCCCACTGACTGAAGTGCTAGGAACAATCAACAGAGCTTCCTTCCCATGAAAACGATGGCGTGGGCTTCCCTGCTGGCTCGGCGGTAAGGAAGCCACCAGCCAGTGCCGGAGACACAGGTTCGATCCCTGGTCGGGGAAGATCCCACATGCCTCGGAACACCTAAGCCCACGTGTTGCGACTATGGACCCTGTGCTCTAGAGCCCGGGAACCACACCTTCGGAGCCCACGTGTAGCAACGCCTGAAGCCCGCGTGGCCTAGAGCCCCTGCTCCCCGACAAGAGCAGCCGCCGCGGTGAGAAGGCTGAGCACATCACTGCTGGAGAGCAGCCGCGGCTCCCCGCGACAGCGGAAAGCCAGCGCGGCAACGGCGGCCCAGCGCAGGCAAAAATTAGCACATACAATTATTCTTTTAAAAAGATGAATCATCCTCTTTTGAATTGCTTTTAGACTTCAGAATGCCAGTCTCTTGGCCTTCTGGGTCCTTGCATGGTGTTATTAATTTTTCACAGAAGATTTATAGAGACAGAATATGGGAGAGTAAACAATTAGGTTTTCTAATAGCAAACCATCCTTAAAAATGGAGGAAGGAGAGAGGACGGGCGATCCCGGGGAGGTCTTCCCGTTGGCAGAAAGATTTGGGAAGCAACCACTGAAGTCTTGCTAGTAACAGGTACATTATCCATCTGCATCTGTCTAAAACATGTGAAAACCCTGGTGTACAAGAATAAGTCACGGTCTAAAATCCAGCCTGAGATAAAATTTAAATCAGTAGGGTTTAGTTATATAACTTCCCTGTTCCATGTGACACCCCACCCGTAGTTTTTTCCTTCCACTTCCACCCTGGAAGCACGGCGTCTCCATTCTCTGTCCGTATCTAGGTATCTTGAAAAGCTCAGGAATTCATCTGGAGATAGAATTTGTACATTTAAAGTTTTTAATTAAAAAGAGATGTTCCCTGAGGAGATGAAATAGGATTCAAGTCTGTACATTCTAATTAGACATAATGTTCCTGCAAGGGAAATTCAGCCAGTGAGTAACAAAAACATAAATAAATTTTCCTCTGCTTACCTCTTCTGCCTACCCATATTGCTTTTTCTGTTGTTGTTGTTAAGGGACACAAGAGAATAAATATATCTGTTAGGAAATTGCCTGGATGAAGTCTTTTCTTTTTCACAGTGATATCCATTCCCAACAATTTCCTACCATTTATAACGGCTGGTTATTAATACTAATTTGGGGATCTCTGGGATCTCTGTGGCATCAGATGTCTAGGGAAGGCACACAGATTTGGTTTCTGAAACCCTGTAGGTCAGTGTGATGAATTGACAAAGCTGGTTTCTTCTGAAAATCGTGGTGCTTCTGCTGTGTCCACTCCCTAGACCTAAAGAAGTCTTTGCTAACATCTTGTCTCTTGTCTTCTATGCACTGGCTTTTGCCCATTTTTGCCCAAGGTGTGTGAGTGTGGTGAAATATAAAATCAGAGAAAACAAAGGACAACACTCTTGAGAGGCTTCAAACAATTACTTTTGTTAAAAAAACAAAAAGGTTGGGCAGGTAGCAAGTGAAGGCAAATAGCCCTCCGTTCAATCAGATCCAATACAGCATCAGCATCTTCTCACGCTTCCTAGTGAAAGTCAAGTAGGAGATACAAAGTCACGTCACCACGATATCGTCTACGAGCCTGATTGAATCCAGACTCTCTGGTATCTTTGTAGCTCCTCTCTCTCGGGGGCTCCCTCTTTCCCATGGACACGTGTGCGCGCGCACACACACGGCAGTGCCGCCTCTTGCCCCCACGAGGCCAGGAATTCCACTCTTTGCCAGTGTGCTAGTGTTTCCCAACTCCTCCTCCTCTTCCCAGCGCGTGTGTGATAATAAGATGATAAGAGATCAGCAGCTTTAAATAATCATCACAGACGCTGTCCCAGAGAGTGGAACCAAGATCAATACTTTAGGGACTTCCCTGGCGGTCCAGCGGCTAAGACTCCATGCTTCCAATGCAGGGAGCAAGGGTTCAGTTCCCTAAGACCCTGCATGCTGCCTGGCAGGGCCAAAATAAATAATAACATGGGAAACTGTGTGTGTTTTTGTTGTTGTTTTTAAAAAGACTGACACTTACTATCCCTCTGTTTCATAGTTCCATAAGTGAAAGTTGCTCAGTCATGACTGACTCTTTACGAACCAATGGACTACATAGTCCATGGAACTCTCCAGGCCAGAATACTGGAGTGGGTAGCCTTTCCCTTCTCCAGGGGATCTTCCCAACCCAGGGATCGAACCCAGGTCTCCCGCATTACAGGCAGATTCTTTGCCAACTGAGCCACAGGGGATCCCCAGGAATCCTGGAGTGGGTAGCCTGTCCCTTCTCCAAGGGATCGTCCCGACCCAGGAATCAAACTGGGGTCTCCTGCATTTCAGGCAGATTCTTTACCAACTGAGCTATCAGGGAAGCTCCTGCTTCCATAAACACAACTTTTATTCTTTTTAAAGACATTATCACTGCCTTTGGAGTAAAAATGTATCATGGCCTTTTGGGTTGATAGAGAATGTAAGAAGTAAACACAAGGGTGTAAAATCATGCTCTTTTTTTGGACATGGGCAGGCAGCTATTCCCCAAGATGAGCAGGTTTATCTCCTGTGATCACGTGAGTATGATGATTATCTAGGAGCATACACCTGCTAGCTTTAATAAAAGGGCAGTGGTTATAGCAAAGGAATCCCACCCTTTATTGTCCTTAATGGGATCCTCCTGGCAGCTGGGGGAGCTGGGTTCCTATTTAGAAAATTGCCCAGAATGCACTCTCCTTTCCAAAGAGAGAGAGTTGGCTCTTATCTTCTGTTTTTTTTTTTTTTTTTTTAATGCATTCACATTTTATTTCCAGAGCTACTGTGAGCATTCAGAGATACTTTTGGTCAGCAGTGCTAAAACCAAACAACTGCAAATTCTGTAACCCTTATGTACAATATGATAAATAACAGTGTGTGTGTGTGTGTGTGTGTGTATTTATCACATGCAGGAGTTTTTGCACAGAATCAGATATACCCATGAATATACATGCATGGGGCTGAAATTCAGGAAACCCGAGTTCTGGTGGCAGCACTGTTTTTTTTTTTTTTTGAGGGACTCTGAGAAAATTCTTTGAATTCTATTTAATGTAATGTCTTTTCTTTAAAGTGAAGGGGTTGGACTTCCACTTCCCTTTCAGCTCCAAAGTTCTTTTTTATGCAGCCCTTCATGATTTGTCAAATGTCTGCATATGATATGTTTATGGCACAGGAAAGGCCCTTATCAAACCAGTCCATCCTAAAGGAAGTCAGTCCTGAATATCCACTGACTCATGCTGAAGCTCCAATACTTTGGCCACCTGATTGGAAGAGTCAACTAATTGGAAAAGACCCTGATGCTGGGAAAGATTGGAGACAAAAGGAGAAGGGGACAACAGAGGATGATGGTCGGATGGCATCACCGACTCAATGCACATGAATTTGAGCAAGCTCTGAGAGATACTGAAGGATAGGGGAGCCTGAAGTCCATGGGGTCACATAGAGTTTGGACACAACTTAGCGACTGAACAATGGCAAGGCCTGTATCATGTAATGCAAACATAGAGAATGTCTTCACTCATACCCAGCATGTTGCGTTAAATCCTTAGAGCCCAGTTGATCTACACTCACCTTCCTCCTCCTCTCTGAACCCATAATTATAGGATTCTAACGCTGTGGAATCAACTTACCCCCAGCCCGCACTCTGATCACAAGGTGGAATGTAATCCTCTCAAACTGCGGAATACGAAAAATCACACGAAGCCTGAAAACTGCCAAAACAAACACTCTCTTCACAGATTCAGGGAAAGCAGAAAGAAAATGGTGTTTTCCCCAGGAAACTGTCTGAGCTATCCAAAGCCAGTCACGGTAGGTTTGCTCTGGGCTGGCCTTTGGACCATCAAATGGAGCCGCTTTGCTCCAAGGAGAATCCTGAAGTGGGGAGCGGGGAGGAGGAGGCCGAGTGGCAGGGAGAGGGGTCTCCTCGGGGCGGTGGGGGCTCACACGGTGCCCCCACACTGAGGTTCCAATTATTTTCCCCTTCAGCCTCTTAAGGGATCTTGCTTCATCCACGGGGCTGATTTACAGTCTGTTGTTTTAACAGCCACACCTCTCCTCCCAAGGGTCAAGTGCCTGGTTGGAAGAGAATATCTACATAATTTATTTTATCCCCCAGTTCACTCCTGAGCCAAGCTGGTGAAATAGCTAGAAGTGATGTGGGGCCTAAATAGCCATGAGTGTGTATATACGAGGACATTATTCACCGTGTGGACACACTGCGGCCAGAAGGTCATTCTCCACGTGTTTGGGGGGCATGGAGCGTGTAACTGTCTCCTAGAAGTTTGCAGTAGAGATTTTTTAGGGGATTTATTGGGAAAATTATTGTGTAAGAAGACACCTTGGAGATGGACATGCACACACTGCCATATTTTAAAGGATAAGCGGCAAGGACCTGCTGTCCAGCACAGGGGACTCTGCCCAGCGTGGTGCGGCAGCCCGGATGGGAGGGGAGTTTGGGGGAGGACGGATGCGTGCATGTGTATAGCTGAGTCCCTTTGCTGTCCATTAGAGACTATCACATCATTGTTCATCAGCTATACCCCAGTACAAAATAAAGTCTTTTTTTTTTTTTTTTAAACAGGGAGATTCCCTTGAAAGGAAGCTTAAGATAAAACATCATTATTAAAGAAGGTCAACAGTGGACCCTCAGCCCCACATGTGCCTCACTTATTCCGTGAGTAACTGAGATCACATTGATAAATGCTGCTTTGGCTTCTTCTGTTTGCCTGATCCTGGAGGCTACTTCTTCTCCCCTGCCTTCCCCACCCAGCTGCTCCTATTTTAATAGACAGCTGGTGTATGCTGAGTGAATGCAAATTCACGGTAGCGTGAACATCAGCTGGAAGGTAAAAGGAGTATCCAAAAGTATATGCTCTGCGGGCACAGACAACTTTTGAACTGTCTTCTGTCTGTCGTTTTCTCCATCAACATCCCTCTCCTTTCATGTAGGTAAATAAAAACCCCTGCGGATAAGCGTGTGTCTGCGTCAGTGTGCTCCTGGAGACGGAATGCACTGTTCCACAGTTCAACGCTGGGGCCTTCCCTGCCAGCTCAGTGGTAAAGAGTCTGTCTGCCAAAGCAGGAGTCAAGGGTTCGATTTCTGATCTGGGAAGATGCCACGTGCCACGGAGCAGCTAAGCCCAGGGGCCACAGCGACTGAGCCTGTGCTCTGGAGACCGGGAGCGGCAGCTACAGAGCCCGGGCATCCTAGACCGTGTGCTCTGCAACAAGAGAAGCCGCCACAGTGACAACTCCACAACCGGAAAGCGGCCCCCGCTCTCCGCAACTAGAGAAAGTCCGCTCAGCAGAGAAGACCCAGCACAGCCAAAAGGTGATGAATCAAGAGTTCAGACTGGAAAGATACACAGTTAATACTAAATACTTAAAAGTCTATATGAGAATGGACAAGGGAATTCGATCCCCCAAAGGAATTTTTCCTCTCTCCCCAACTGTTCCACACAAAAGAAGCCCCAAAGATACTGTTGAGTGAATGACGGAATGAGCTCTGTAGCAGCTGAGGACTGATCGTGTGGGTGTCACCGTCCAAAGTCTGCCTGCCCTGTGAGAGTTCTGCTGCAGAAACTAGTATCCAGAAGAAAAAGACCCATGAGTCAGAATTTGCAGGCAAGTTGACTTTCTTCTTGCTGTTTGGGATACGGAAACTAAGCTAAGGAAACCAGCCTGTTAGGGTTCCCTTTGTTAACTGATGGGAGGAAGCTGATGAATTGCGAAGCTTTCTTTGAACACATGCAAAACTCTGATTGAAGTGGGAAACTGAAGAAGCCAGGCTTTTACTACAAACAACACACTTATTTCGAAAGAGTTAAGTCTCCCTGCAGCTCTGTTTAAACCACTAGCACGTTGAGCGTTAGGTTAGCAGACAAAGGTCGACATGCAGACCAGACTCAGCCTTGAGTTTGTGCTTCTTCTGATTCTTCAGTATCACTGTCAAGAAATCACTCAGCCCCGAATCGAGCAACTCAAACCACACGAGAGCCTGCGGGATCTAATCTCGTAATTCTAGAACACTGATGGTGAAATTCTTAGAAAATTGGCACTATGACTTTGGGACATTATTTTCAGCTCAGCAGCCTGTGGTTGTTTTTGCTTTTTTCTGCCTACTCCTCTGCACATCAGCTATATGAATCAATACACGTTGTACTTGCCAGATGGGAAGTTATCAGGGAAGAAGCTGGCCTTCCCATTTGTCGAAGAATGCCCCATTCAGGACCAGTTCCCCTAAGCTGGCTGGGCAGGCTGTCTCCTGACCGACTTACAGAATTACCAGCCTCCCTTGCCCACCTGGATCCCTTCAGTACTTCCAGTCCCAGGAAGGAAATGACCACACTCTTTGCAAAAGATTAAGATGATCATTTTACTATGCAAAATGTGCCCCATGTCACAATCATTGTCGAAACAGAAGTGTGTAATGAGAAGAACTGTGTTTTCTTCACTTAAAAAGTTGATCCTTTGATGTTCTTTGATAAGGAGGGGGATGGCTTTGCAGAAAAGAAAGCTGCTTTCAAGATGCAGCGTGTGTAGTTATGCCTGTGTTCTCAGTCGCTTCAACTGTGTCCAACTCTTTGCGACCCTCATGAACTGCAACCCGCCAGGCTCCTCTGCCCACGGAATTCTGCAGGCAAGAATACTGGAGTGGGTGGCCACGTCCCACTCCTGGGAATCTTCCCGACCCAGGGACTGAACCCGCATCTCCTGCGCCTCCTGAATTGCAGGTGGATTTTTTACTGCTGAGCCACTGGGGAAGCCCCGTGTATATATATACTCAATCTACATTACTCAGCCACAAGGAAAGAATGAAATAATGCCGTTGGCAGCAACATGGATGGACCTGGAGGCGATCAGACTAAGTGAAGTAAGTCAGACAGAGACAAGTATCATGATATCATTTATACGTGAAAACCAAAATGATACCTGTGAACTCCTATATAAAACAGAAATAGAACCACAGATATAGGAAACAAGCTCATGGTTACCAAAAGGGAAAAGGAGGGAGGGATAAATCAGGAGCTTACTAGTATCCAGAAGAAAAAGACCCATGAGTCAGAATTTGCAGGCAAGTTGACTTTCTTCTTGCTGTTTGGGATACGGAAACTAAGCTAAGGAAACCAGCCTGTTAGGGTTCCCTTTGTTAACTGATGGGAGGAAGCTGATGAATTGCGAAGCTTTCTTTGAACACATGCAAAACTCTGATTGAAGTGGGAAACTGAAGAAGCCAGGCTTTTACTACAAACAACACACTTATTTCGAAAGAGTTAAGTCTCCCTGCAGCTCTGTTTAAACCACTAGCACGTTGAGCGTTAGGTTAGCAGACAAAGGTCGACATGCAGACCAGACTCAGCCTTGAGTTTGTGCTTCTTCTGATTCTTCAGTATCACTGTCAAGAAATCACTCAGCCCCGAATCGAGCAACTCAAACCACACGAGAGCCTGCGGGATCTAATCTCGTAATTCTAGAACACTGATGGTGAAATTCTTAGAAAATTGGCACTATGACTTTGGGACATTATTTTCAGCTCAGCAGCCTGTGGTTGTTTTTGCTTTTTTCTGCCTACTCCTCTGCACATCAGCTATATGAATCAATACACGTTGTACTTGCCAGATGGGAAGTTATCAGGGAAGAAGCTGGCCTTCCCATTTGTCGAAGAATGCCCCATTCAGGACCAGTTCCCCTAAGCTGGCTGGGCAGGCTGTCTCCTGACCGACTTACAGAATTACCAGCCTCCCTTGCCCACCTGGATCCCTTCAGTACTTCCAGTCCCAGGAAGGAAATGACCACACTCTTTGCAAAAGATTAAGATGATCATTTTACTATGCAAAATGTGCCCCATGTCACAATCATTGTCGAAACAGAAGTGTGTAATGAGAAGAACTGTGTTTTCTTCACTTAAAAAGTTGATCCTTTGATGTTCTTTGATAAGGAGGGGGATGGCTTTGCAGAAAAGAAAGCTGCTTTCAAGATGCAGCGTGTGTAGTTATGCCTGTGTTCTCAGTCGCTTCAACTGTGTCCAACTCTTTGCGACCCTCATGAACTGCAACCCGCCAGGCTCCTCTGCCCACGGAATTCTGCAGGCAAGAATACTGGAGTGGGTGGCCACGTCCCACTCCTGGGAATCTTCCCGACCCAGGGACTGAACCCGCATCTCCTGCGCCTCCTGAATTGCAGGTGGATTTTTTACTGCTGAGCCACTGGGGAAGCCCCGTGTATATATATACTCAATCTACATTACTCAGCCACAAGGAAAGAATGAAATAATGCCATTGGCAGCAACATGGATGGACCTGGAGGCGATCAGACTAAGTGAAGTAAGTCAGACAGAGACAAGTATCATGATATCATTTATACGTGAAAACCAAAATGATACCTGTGAACTCCTATATAAAACAGAAATAGAACCACAGATATAGGAAACAAGCTCATGGTTACCAAAAGGGAAAAGGAGGGAGGGATAAATCAGGAGCTTGGGATTAACAGCCATACATTGCTATGTGTAAAATAGATAACCAGCAAGGGCCTACTGCAACACACAGGGAACTATACGTTATATTGTGTAATAACTATAATGGAATAGAATTTGAAAAAGAAAATAATATATTGTTTTATATATATATGGTTTTATAGAGAGAGAGAACTGAATCACCTTTTCTGCATAGAATGATGGATAAACCACGTCCTACGGTAGAGCACAGGGAACTGCAGTCAATATCCTGCGCTAAACCACAATGGAAAATAGGAGGAGGAAGAACATGCATGTGTTCCGAGCTCTCAGTTTACCCCTCCCCTATACACACTGCTATCTATAAAATAGAGAGCTAATAATGTCCTACAGCACAGGGAACTCTACTCAATCCTGTCATGACCCATATGGGGAGAAAAGTCTAAAAAGAGTGAATATATGTCTGCTGCTGCTGCTGCTGAAGTCGCTTCAGTCGTGTCCAACTCTGTGCGACCCCAGAGACAGCAGCCCACCAGGCTCCCCCGTCCCTGGGATTCTCCAGGCAAGAACACTGGAGTGGGTTGCCATTTCCTTCTCCAATGCATGAAAGTGAAAAGTAAAAGAGAAGTCGCTCAGTCGTGACCGACTCGTAGCGATCCCATGGACTGCAGCCCACCAGGCTCCTCTGTCCATGGGATTTGCCAGGCAAGAGCACTGGAGTGGGGTGCCATTGCCTTCTCCGAATATATGTATATGTATAACTAATTCACTTTGCTGTACTCCAGAAACTAACACAACATTGTAAATCAACTATACTCCAATTTTTAAAAAATACAAAGGATATACATAATACTATGAAAAAAGAAGGAGAAGACTGCTTTCAGTAGAGGTTGCAGTATAGGGGGGAGGTGAACATGTTTGCTTTACTTCAATTCTGTTTCTCTCATTTTCTTTCTTTCCAGTTCCGGTAAGGAAATAAGCAATTGTTGTCAAAAACTAACTGTCAAGATGTTTTCATTCCATTGGTTTCTCATAAACAACAAGTTGCTGAGGTCGGAGTTTGATGGACAACTCTCCCAGAATCAGTTCCATAAAAGCCCAGAACTGGTTGAGTAGAGTCCCAGGTTTGAAGTGGATTGGATCATTTTTTCTCTGAGAATAAACTGCCTTCTTAGTTCTTAAAAAAAAAAAAAAAAAAAAAAACTGATTGAAAGAGACCATGTCATGTCATCGCTCCTCAAGTGCTTAAAATAAATGATTAAAAATCCGGGAGCGCGTTTGAGGTTTGCCTGTGCTGACGTCTTACAAAAAGAGAAGCTGGGTCTCGCCTGTACATTTGTATGAAAATGAGATCAAGGCTTCTCCAGAATCAAACCAAATTGAATTGCCCGCAGCCCTGTTTGGATAACCGAGTAATAGATGATTTCCGTTATTACTCATGTTGCATACTTAATATTCCTAATATATAGAGGGTGTTCTGGAAGCTCCTTTTGGATCGGGAGGGGGGGGAAGGAGAGCTCTTTATTTCATTTTTCATGCTCAGATTCTCCAAATTCAGCGAGAGAAAGAACGGCACACCTATGCACGGTGTATACAAGGTATATTATGGCATGGAAGATGAACTTCAGAAGCCATCCACAGGAAATGACTCCAGCTTCCACGGTGCGCGTGCTGGCGGGTATACAGCAGACCTCCTCAAGCAGTGCCTTGTGTGTGCGCAGATGCTCAGTCACGTTTGACTCTTTGCGGCCCCATGCCTGCCAGGCTCCTCTATCCGTGGAACGTTCCAGGGAAGAATACTGGAGCAAGTTGCCATTTCCTCCTTCAGGGGATCTTCCCAACCCAGAGGTCAAACCCATGTCTCCCGCCTCGGCAGGCAGATGTTTTACCAGAAGCGCCCCCTGGGAAGCCCTAATTTTGCAAATAAACATAGTGCCACCAATTTCATGGAGAAAGATTCACAAGAAATGATCTAATTTCTGATTAAAGATTAACTTTAGGCAACAAAATTCTTATCATAGAGCCTGGTCTCAACTTTACCCAATGGGACTATTCTGGAGGAATGTTTCATGAGTGATTAAACTTTTAAGCGGTTTGGAACTTTATAAGAGAACAAAGAGGGACCAAGTGGGCTTCCCCAGTGGCTCAAAAGTAAGGAATTCACCTGCATTGCAGGAGATGCAGGAGACGCAAGTTTGGTCCCTGGGTTGGAAGGTCCACTAGAAGACGGCATGGCAGCCCACTCCATTATTCGCATCACAAAAACCCCACAGACAAAGGAGCCTGACAGCCTATGGGCCCTGGAGTGGCAAGGAGCTGGACACGACTGAAGCGATTGGGCACACACAGGCAAACGGACCAAGAGACAGCAGATTAATGGCTTAAAGTAAATTTTCTTCACATTAAAAAAAAAATAGCACTATCTATCAACCTATCTTAAGTGGCAGGGTTTCATATGAGGAGTGAATAATATAATGATATTATTCCAGACCTTACAGGTTTATTCCCCAGCTGAGACATGTATGCATAAAAATCATTCATTATAACAAGCATATTAAATAAATATAGTTCCTGATCAGAGAATCAAAAGAACAGACTGTTTCCTTTTCTTTCTGGAAAGTTATGTGCCTTTATCCTTAGTGATTTTAAGAAATCAGAAAAAGAATGTCAAGTTCAGTATGAGACAGGTAGAAGCACTCATCTAGAACAATCATCCGTGGATTGGTTATCATTGGCTGCTACTTGTTGAAAAAGGCCAACCCTCAAAACCACTAGCAAGAGAGCAGCTCGTGTAATCTAATTTAGATTTAGGGAAAAGCAGGAAGCCAGTGGGTTTTAGAAATGTAGGAGTCTAACAATTTTACCAAGGCTGAGGTTAAATTATATAAGATTGTCATCAGAGTCAATGCGAAGAGAAACTCAAAAGCCACTGATTTACTTCCATGAAACTTTTCTATGGCTCATTAAACGAGACCCAGTTAGCGAGTGATGCTGAGTGTCATATTTACACACAGACCTTGACTTGGCTTTATACACTGTATTAAATACCCGAGTCATTACTATATTGTTCAGGTGCAATGAGTTTGGAAACTTCCAGAAGAGACAGTCAGCTAGAGAGACAGAGAGAGGAAGAAAGTGACATGTAACAGTCCTGCACACCGAGAATATACAGAGGGCGTAGAGTAGCCAATGCTGGTTTAAGAAGAGTGTTGGTAAACGTGTTCCCCCTTTGGTGAACCATGGAAGAGAGCCAATAGCAACACCGAGTGGTATAAACAACAGTGGCTGCGACAAAGAAGCCGAGACAATTCAGAGAAAGGGTCCTCCAGCTTGGGGTCTTACTGAATAACGATGATTGGCACCCAAGGATCTACAGGTGACTGCCACACAGTGCCCCACTGGGTACTAGGGAACAAAAGCAGACCACCTTCACTCTAAGCCCACAGAGTCAGGCCCAGCAGGAAGGGCTCATGGAGTAACTGAGGCAAGATTCAGGCCCACCAGGAAGGGCTCATGGAGTAACTGAGGCAAGATTCAGGCCCACCAGGAAGGGCTCATGGAGTAACTAAGGCAAGATTCAGGCCACCAGGAAGGGCTCATGTAGTAACTGACGGCTGACTTTTAGAGTCATCCAGATTTAGGCTCCAACAGCATCTCCATAAATGTGAAGAGAGTGGCTGTAGCCGAGTCACCAAACTTTTCTGATCTTCCTTTTCTATATGTGTGCATTGAAGACAGACACGGTAACTGGCCTGGAGAGTTGCTGCTGCTGCTAAGTCGCTTCAGTCGTGTCCGGCTCTGTGCAACCCCATAGATGGCAGCCCACCAGGCTCCCCCGTCCCTGGGATTCTCCAGGTAAGAACAGTGGAGTCGGTTGCCATTTCCTTCTCCAATGCATGAAAGTGAAAAGTGAAAGGGAAGTCGCTCAGTCGTGTCCTACCCTCAGAGACCCCATAGACGGCAGCCCACCAGGCTCCCCCATCCCTGGGACTCTCCAGGCAAGAACTCTGGAGTAGGGTGCCATTGCCTTCTCCAATGCATGAAAGTGAAAAGTGAAAGGGAAGTCGCTCAGTCCTGTCCGGCTCTGTGCTAGCCTACGGACGGTAGCCCACCAGGCTGCCCCGTCCCTGGGACTCTGCAGGCAGGAGCACTGGAGTGGGTGCCGCTGCCTTCGGCTGGGAGAGTTGCTGTGACACAAAAGCACTCCCAGACTTAGGGAGCAAGCGAACGTTAGCAGAGGGGAAGCCGGAGCAGGGGAACTAGGAGCTCGGCATTAACAGATACACACCACTATGTATAAAATAGCTCAACAACGAGGACCTACTGCGTAACACGGGGAAAATACTCAATACCTTACAGCAACCTATAGTGGAAATGAATCTGAAAAAGAACATATATATATATAGCAGAACCATTTTGTGAAACTGAAGCTAACATAGTGTTGTAAATCAACCATACTTCAATTATAAAGAGAAGAGTCACCATGGATTGAATGAGATATTATATAAAGCCCTGAGCACTCCGCACTCAACAATGTGCAGTTTTTATGATTCTTGCTCCCAAGATTCTTGGCATGGAATGCGGCTTGTTTTAAAAAAAAAATGGGAGAGGAAAGGTCTAGTCCTAGGGAATGGAAAAAAAATGAAATTTTAGTTGCTCATGACTCACTGACCACCAGGGAGCCATTTACAACTTATCTGTATGTTAGCAATGAGAACTATGTCTGTCCTCTTATGCCAACAAATTGCCATCAGGATAAGCTGATGCAAAAGGAAAATAAAAAATAAAAAACTTTGTCCCTCTGGGTAGCGAGCAAGTCTTTATTTAAGATAAGTCTGAGTAAGCAGATCTATGTAACAATCTACTTCATGGTTTAAACGCCAACTGTAAAAATAAACGTGCCACCCCAAAGAAAAGTGTTTACTGAGTGGGCATCCCCTCGTCGCGTTTAATCATTCATAGCATGCCTTCGGGGTTACCACTGTGTCAGTTGCTTGTGAATCCAGGGAAATCTGACTGACTTAGCTTGAGTTTCTTTGGTGTCCTTATCCATCCTTTATTTATTTACTTTTTGATTCTGCTTGCTCAAAAATGTGTGTGCATACGACTAGGAAAAGCCTATGAGTTTAGGGGAATCGGTCTATCCTTGGAATTACTTGCAAAGTGAGTGCTGAAGTGGCCATCTGATTTCAACAGCGGCCCCGAGCCTCCTCCAGGCCCCTATTTGCATCAGGAGTGGAGCTTTCTACTCCGCTGCCAGCGCCTCTGTGGAAGGCGCCGCTGAGTGACTTCCTCTCCCCTCGTGGGCTTTCTCACCCCTCACTCACAGCATGATCAAGTGATGCATGCCTTGTTCACATGGCCGCGGCTTCTTTCTTTCTTAAATTGGAGTATCACTGCTGTATGATGTGGGGTTGTTTCCCCTGTATAACAATGTGAACCAGCCAGGGTAGACATGAGTCCCCTCCACCTCGGGCCTCCCTCTCCCCTCCCCTCCCTTCCCACCCCTTAGGGCATCACTGAGCGGAGCTCCCGTGTACAGCAGCTTCCCGCCAGCTCTCTGTTTACACATGGTGGTGTGCATATGTGTCAACCTTAATCTCTTAATCCATCCCAATCTATTCCTGCCCTGCAAATAGCTCCACCTCAACCACTTTTCTAGATGCCACATATATGTGTCAATATGCACCATTCGTTTTTCTCCTTCTGATTTATTTCACTCTGTATGACAGGCTCTGGGTCCATCCATGTCTCTACACACAACTCCTGAGATGCCTGTGCTAAAGAAAATTGCCTCAGGCAGAAGTCTTTATGGGAAGTACAAAGGTTGAGATCAATATGCAATTTTCTGTGAAACTTGAATATTCTTTGTGAATTGACTTTTTTTTTTTTCAGGCCTAGAGGGTTTCTGTATCATCCATGTGACTTCATTAGGGTGAAGAAGAGCTGGAGATGACTTTCTCAGAAAATGTCAAGAGGATCACACAGAAGCGCAGCCGTAGGAGAGGTTCCCCTGAAATAAGCAGTCTGACATGGGGAACGTCAGTGTGAACATACAGAGTCCCTGCTAGGTCGCTTCAGTCATGTCTGACACTTTGCAACCCATGTGGCGAGCCAGGCTCCTCTGTCCATGGGATTCTCCAGGCAAGAACACTGGAGTGAGTTGCCATGCCCTCCTCCAGGGGATCTTCCCTCCCTAGGGATTGAACCCGCCTCTCATAACCTCACCATCATTGGCAGGCAGGTTCTTTCCCCCTAGAGTCACTTGGAAGCCTTGGTGGCTCAGACAGTAAAGAATCTGCCTGCAGGACAGGAGGCCTAGGTTGGATTCCTGGGTCACGAAGATCCCCTGAAGTAGGAAATGGCAGCCCACTCCAGCATTCTCGCCTGGAGAATCCCAGGGACAGAGGAGCCTGGTGGGCTACAGTCCACGGGGTGGCAAAGAGTCGGACACAAATGAGTGACTAGCAGTTTCACTTTCATAAAGCATTTAAACCTGAACATATTCACATGAAGACGTGGTGCGCGCGATGTACACCGCAGCTCTGCAGATATCATGAATCCCTCTCTTATCTGGCGTGAAGATGGGTCCACGCTGGTTTGGTGATGGCCTCTATGCAGGAATCCATGCCAAATTCAATAAATCCTTCACAAAATAATTATAGAAGGCTCAGGCAATCTGATTTGTTCTTATCAATTTGGAACTTTGATCCCTGCTGTTATGAAACGCTGTTCAATACCATATGACTACAATCATCCTTTCTACTCTAGCTGAGAGTGAAATATGTTCTAAATGATATTTTAAAGGCAAGGAGAAAAATCCATGATGGGAAATTGCGAAGGGAGACATTGCTGTCACAGAAACATGTGAGTAGAGAGATCAGCCAGCCCCCATCCAAGGTCATACTTCACTTATTTAACTTATGTTAGCTAATTGTATCTATCTATATTTATTTATCTTTTTGAAAATCAGAGTATAACTGATCTACAATGCTTCAGGTGTACATACATTTATTATGGACACACACACGTTTATTCTTTTTCAGATTCTTTCCCATTATAAGTTATTTTAGGCTCACTCAGTATAGCAGGAGACACAGTTTCGATCCCTGGGCTGGGAAGATGCCCTGGAGAAGGGCAGGGCAGCCCACCCCAGCATTCTTACCTGGAGAATCCATGGACAGAGGAGCTTGGCGGGCTATAGTCCATGCAAAGAGTCAGACATGACTGAGCGGCTAACACTTCCACACTTTTCACAAGATATTGAACAGAGGTCCCTGTGATATGCAATCATTCTTTATGGTCTATCTATTTGAAGTACAGTAGACTGCAAGGAGATCCAAGCAGTCCATTCTGAAGGAGACCAGCCCTGGGATTTCTTTGGAAGGAATGATGCTAAAGCTGAAACTCCAGTACTTTGGCCACCTCATGCGAAGAGTTGACTCATTAGAAAAGACTCTGATGCTGGGAAGGATTGGGGGCAGGAGGAGAAGGGGACGACAGAGGATGAGATGGCTGGACGGCATCACTGACTCGATGGACGCGAGTCTGAGTGAACTCCGGGAGTTGGTGATGGACAGGGAGGCCTGGCGTGCTGCGATTCATGGGGTCGCAAAGAGTCGGACACGACTGAGCGACTGAACTGAACTGAACTGAACTGAAGAGTGCATCTGTTAATCCCAAATTCCTAACCGAAGGGCCCTGCTCTAGAAGAGGAGGTTCCGTCCCCGGCCTGGATGCCCCTCTCTCTGTGGGGCAAGGACTAAGTAAGAGGTTAGCCTCTCAGGGACCGTGCTTCCTTTCTCGACTATGTTCCAAGGCTCCAGGACCATGGGATCTCCAGCCCCAAACAGCCCAGGCAGGCCTTCTTCCAGGCCAGCCCTCCTGAGTTTCTCCCCAGGCGTGAGTCCTGGGACCCAGGAGCAAACAAAGGTAGCTCTTTGGCGGAGCGAAAGGTGTGGGGAGCGTGGATGGCTTACACCGCACGGGTGGGGACCTACATCCCGCCGGGAAGTGCCTCCGTGGTTCAGGTCGGAGTGGGGAGCAAACGGAGGTGGGGGTACCAGCTTTGGACCGGGTGCAGGGACTGGGGCTTTCTCACCCTCGGATGCCACTGCGGGGCCTTCCCTGGTGGTCCGGGGTGAAGAACCGCGTGCCAGGGCCAGGGACACAGGTTCCAGCTGTGGTCCCGGAAGGTTCCGCGTGCCACCCAGAAATGAAGCCTGGGAACCACCGCTACTGAGCCTGCTCACCGAGAGCCCTGGAGCTGCAGCAAGAGAAGCCGAGGCGGTGAGGAGCCCGCGCCTGCGACCGGAGAGTCGGCCCACTCCTGCCGCTAGAGAGAGCCCGCAGGCAGAGACAGCAGAGTAAAAGGCGGGCGAACGTTTCAAAGCGCCAGTGAGAAACTCCGAAGGCTGAAAATTCTAAATCCAAAGTTGACTCTTCAAGTCATGAAGCAGCTGTATTTGTTGAGACAGTATAATACAAAACATTGTATTGAGTCTTTCTTAGCATGGTGTGTGATTTAAACGGTTAGACATACGGTATGTGGCTCTTGATTCTAACTCTTACCCTGGACTCCACAAATGTTAGGAAAGCACCTTCTGCTGGTTTTGATCTGTCTTTGTCCAGGAAGAGTTTCTGATGCATTTGGAGGGATAATGGACCAACCTGAAGGCTGAGAGGGGCCGGGATTTCATGAAGACTCGCTGTCCTCCTCTGTATGTCTTAAACCTAATGAAAGAGAGAGGACTGTTTGGCCTTTGAGAGTGCTTCCAGTTCAGGGCAGCAACATTGTCCAGTCCTCTGTCTCCAGAGCAGTGTCAATACATAATAACTATTGACAGTAAGAATTCAATCTAATTTACAATGCTTTTTTTTTTTTTCATTTCGTCCCTGAAAACCAGAGAAGTATTTTGTGTTAGTAGAGGCTTCTCTAATCAGGTGCCAAAATTCACGAGAGCTAGGGTAGATCACAGGTGGCTAGAAATGTCTTAAACATTTCGGGGGATGTTTTCCCTGATTTTGAACAGTATTCATAAACATTTCAAAGTTCTCTTTGAGGTTAGACATTAACATACCTTTCTTTCGCTGTTGTTGTTATTTAGCTGCTAAGTCATGTCTGACTCTCTGTGACCCCATGGACTGTAGCCTGCCAGACTCTTCTGTCCCTGGGATTTCCCAGGCAAGAATACTGGAGTCAGTTGCCGTATCCTTCCCCAGGAGATCTTCCTGATCCAGGGATCAAACCCATGTCTGCTGCCCTGCAGGTGGATTCTTTACCGCTGAGCCATGGGGGAATCCCACCTTTCTCGGTAAGAGTCTTGAAATCTGCAGGTGTGGTGACAATGATTCTTTCTCTATCTGACTGCACTGGATCTTACTTACGGCACGTGGCCTTAGTTGCCCTGAGGCATATGGAATCTTAGTTCCCAGACCAGGAGTCAAACCTGTACCGCCCAAATTGCAAAGCACTGGATCTCCAGGGTGATCATGAGTTTGAGCAAGCTCCAGGGGTCGGTGATAGACAGGGAAGCCTGGTTTGCTGCCGTCCATGGGTCACAAAGATTCGGACACGACTGAGTGACTGAACTGAACTGTGATCACCAGGAAAGTCCCCGATATTTATTCTTGATGTTACCTTCTGATATGAAGTGATGGATTCCAGAGACGTGTTACAACAATATTGATCGATGCTTTTTCCCCTGAGCACTACATCTTGTCTTCGTGTTTGTTCTGGCAGAGAATGATTTAACCGGCCAGCTCCAGAGAGATTTTAATTTGCAAGGGAAAGGAGTAGTCTGTGAACTTGCCTGCACATCTATTAATATTTTCAAAACACAGGCCCTTCATCCCTGCTCTGTATCAGATTGTCCATGCATATACTGCCTGGACTGATGTTGTGGGTGAGATCTATAGCGGGCCCTGCTTTTATGCAGCCGCTTCGAACAGCAGGCATTCATTTTGCAGCAGAAAGAACAGAATCAATACCAGCGCTGGAAACACCCCATGGCTTTGCTTGCATTGGGTGGAACAGATAATGTGGTTGTTTATGAAATCACAAACCATGCATATCCTGCCTCATCTAGTTCTGAAATTCAGTGACAGAGTGATGCAAGGGTCTCTCCAGCAACTGAAATAATAGCATTAATACAGCACGTCAGATTCATCTGTTGCCTCGTGAAACGAAATGCTACTTGCGTGCCTGTTGATGTGTCAGAAATGGGATGATTTGTCAGAAGTGGGACAACTCTGTTCTCCTTTGCCAAAATGAAAAGACGCTCTTATCTTGAGTCCTCTGTTTACCCCCAACCCCTAAAGACAGCCGAGTTTGGATAAAGAGGGTCTGCCAACATTCGGTCCCATCCATGAGATGAATTAGGAAATTCTTCGAAGTCTTACTAAGGAGCATCATTGAAATTCTTCAGGGTCTTAAAAAAACATAAGAGTGTAGATGAACATATTCAATTCTTTCTTTCTGTCTCAACGAAACTAAAATTCAGCTCTGGAAGGAAAGTATTTGATTGTCTTCTGTGTCTGAAACTTTTAAATATTTGAATATATCATTTCATTTTCAGCTGAGTCAATAGAGGCTGGTCATCTATACTAAGTGTCAGCAAGCATTTTTCTTTAAGGGCCAGGTAGTCAGTATCTTGAGTTTTTGGGGCCTCACTGGGTCTCTGTCATCGCAATTCAACTCTGTAATAGTAGCTCAAAGGCAGTCATAGACGACAAGAAAAAAATAAGGATGGCTGTGAGTTCCATCAAAGGTTATTCACAAAAACAGGCTTTTTGGCTGGAAGACCATGGTTTACAGACCCTTGATCTATACATACATAAAATTGTGAGAATAATTACTTTGCGGTTCTTGACAACCTCACTCTCATAAATGTGATCAAAAGATTTTTAAAATAGTACCCTGAGATATGTAACATCCTTAACAATGGCCACTTAAGAAAAATTCTTTTAAGGAAGTAAGCATGCTTTCCAATGGAAGACATGTATTCTAAAATATATACTCCATAAGGACAACTATCTCCCCCTCTCAAAAACAACAATTTTTTTTTCTAGAAAATGCTCATTGTAATGACTGTTGACCCAGTTCGAGGTTCTGTGAATTTTCCAGGCTCAGTGTTAAAGCCGAATAGAGTGGCTTTATCAGCGAGTGCTACACCGTGACAGCAGGGGTGAATGCCCCGTTCAAACCTATGATGGGTTTGACTCTTCCGCTGTCTCTTTCCAAAAGGGCTCCATCTGGAAAGGACAAACTCTGGCGGGAAAAAAGTGCCTCGTGTTACTGCATCACTGTGTCTATCTATCCCAAGAACGGTCGCCTGCCAGGCCCCTCTGTCCATGGGACTCTCCAGGTAAGAATACTGGAGTGAGTATCCATTCTCTTCTCCAGGGGATCTCCCCAGCCCAGGGGTTAAACCTGGGTCTCCCGCATTGCAGGCAGATTCTTTACCGTTGAGCCATCAGGAAAGTCCATCTATTTCATAACATAATGCAAAGGAGAAGTGAAAGAAAAAGTGAAATCTCCAGTCTGGATATTTATTGCCATACAAAGAATCTTTTACTCAACTATTCATCAGAAAGACAGGAAGGAAAGAAGATGAAAAAACTATCAGCAAAATCTGTCTTTTTATATATGTATTTCTTTTTCCTGGGTAGGGTTTTGGAAGATAAAAAGGATTTTAGGGGATGTGAGTTTGGGAGATAAAGGCAGTTTAGATTAGTAGCTCTTTTTACTTAAACCATTTTTTAAAAGTTACATTACAAACGAAAAAGTGAGTGAGGTGTGCTGTGCGGAAGTAGACCACAATTATTTGCATCTCGATGTGGCTGTGGAGCCACATGTGACATTAATAAAATCAGTGTCTCGTGATTCATGGTAATTGAGTATCACATAGAACAGCAAAGGAATGGTGCTGGTGTGAAGAAGCTATTTTATTTAAAAAAAAAAAGCATGTACTGTGCTGTTCTGAAGTAAGGACACACTGTTCAAAAATACTGAAAAAGTGAGTGAGCACATGTTATTCAAGGGGGAGTATATCAGAAGAACACCACTTATTGCCGAAAGGTGACCTTCACAGAATAGGTAGGGCAGATACAGGAATTTCTGTGTGATTCAAATGCTTGGTTAGACCAGTTGTCATTTGAAATGGCTCACGATTCCCCAGGACTGGAGCGATCCGTATGTCAATGTGTCGTTTCAGGCTACATCCAGTTGCTGACGAAATACAAAGGGCTTTTCATACAGAAATTTCTTTCATCCCTTTTTGAACTTGAAAGGGAGAACACGAGGAGGAAATGCCGTTTCCTTTCTTAGATATTTATGATTGAGCGGGCTTCTTAGCGAGGGATAAATCGCCTTGCTACAGAAATCCTCCTTTGAGAATGACTGGAGGTCACGTTGCTGCTGCTGCTGCGCATCACTGTGCCGTGTCCGACTCTCTGCGACCCCAGGGACTGCAGCACGCCAGGCTTCCCTGTCCTTCACTGTCTCCGGAGTTTGCTCAGACTCAGTTCCGCTGAGTCGATGATGCCATCCAACCATCCTCCGTCATCCCCTTCGCTTCTTGCCCTCAGTCTTTCCCAGCATCAGGGGCTTTTCCAGTGAGTCTGCTCTTTGCATCAGTCACCAAAGTACTGGAGCTCAATATACAGGAGGTCAATGCTGCATGCTTAAGAAATGGAGAAGTTGTGCAATTTCAAAGGAAGTTTGCAATAAAAAGGTTGGAGTGGTAACCAGTTGGCGATGGCATTGACTTTAAAGCAAAATCATGAATCTGTGTGAATTATGCAGTCTTCTTTTCTGGATCAAACCTTTAGTCTCTGTAATTCAGAACAAAGGTATTTATCACAATGTGAAGGCAATGGCACCCATGGATGGAGGAGCCTGGTGGGCTGCAGTCCATGGGGTCACTAAGAGTCGGACACGACTGAACAACTTCATTTTCACTTTTCCCTTTCATGCATTGGAGAAGGAAATGGCAACCCACTCCAGTATTCTTGCCTGGAGAATCCCAGGGACGGGGGAGCCTGGCGGGCTGCCGTCTATGGGGTCGCACAGAGTCGGACACGACTGAAGCGACTTAGCAGCATGTTCTTTTCAGGTTATTTTTTGTGTCTCTCAGGCTGTATACCTATAAGTACATATCTTCCAAGTAAATATCCTCCAAAATAAGAGAGAGCCATCTTTAACCAAAGGAATATTTTGATCTAACTCACCATGTCAAACCTCAATATTTCTCATCAACCTGAGAAATGGATCTCAGTTTAAGATTAAAAAAAAAAGCAGCCCTTTATATGTTTTGGGAACCCAGCTATCGTTCTTCATTGATTTATAGATTTTAATATAGCCTCTCTATATAGATTTTAATCGATCTATAAATCTATAGATTTAGAATCTATATAGAGATTTTAATATATTCTCTAAAGCAAATCTGAATGTCACACAGGTAAATATTTACAGATATGTCACTAGTCACCATAATTAGTGAGTTAATTTACGTTTTGTCAAGTCAACAGGAAATTTTGGGGAGCTGACTAAGCTATTTCACCCATCTGCAGTTCTTGAAATAATGTTGTATTTTAAGTGTCTTCTTTAGCCTGGAAGTGCCTCCCCAGTGGCCCAGTGGGTAAAGAATCTGCCTGCAACACAAGAGACACGGGAAATGCAGGTTCCATCCAGGGGTAGTGAAAAGCTCCTGGAGGAGGAAATGGCAACCCACTCCAGGGTCCTTGCCTGAAAAATCCCATGGACAGAGGAGCCTGGCGGGCTACAGTCCACGGGGTCACAAAGATGCAAACACAGAGTGAGAGAGTGTTGGAGTCAGCCTGGAAAGCGAGGTGTGCAGAGAGATGGGGAGCGAATGCAGTGGCCGGGCCAAAGCTCTTAACGTTTCCCTCAACTGGACTCTGAGATACCCACGAAGCTCCCTGGTCCTTTTCTCGTCTGAACGTTAAAGGCTGAGCTCTCAGGAGAAACACAGACACTGTCAGGAGTCAAGGAAGAAAGTGGACGGTGTCTGGGTGACGCACACTTAGAAGGAACATCTCACAATGGGAGGAAAGAAGCAGCTTTCTTACAGGCATTCTATTTTAAAATAATGCCTCACTGCACCATATGATGAAAGCTCTTCAGAGTGCAGAATGTTAGTCACGATGGAAACTCCTTTAATTGAATGGCATGGAAAATGGCCCCAGGGGCTGTAGGGAGGTGCCAGGGTAATCACATGTTATCAGAACCACCTCACTGTCAACTTATCTAAAACCCAGGACTCAGAGCTGGCTTTAATGCTAGTGAACTCCATTGGGAAATAAATCATCTTACTGAAATAAAAACATGCCACCCATAAAAATAATCAAATGCACTGTCCTTTCAAAGGGGCTTCTTGTGGATCTTTTAACAGTCGGCTCTTTGGGGAGGTCAGGGGAGAGTGAAAAGGAATCCATATAAAATGAACACACACAGGTTTATTTTGTAGAAGAGATGCTGATATAAAATAGTTCTGGCAGAGTGATGGGGTTTTTAGAATTTTAATTTAGCAATTGTCTGAGATTCAGTAGTTTAAATGCTTAAAAAAAACTTTTCATGATTATTTGTAATTATTCTTGTAATATTTCTGCAGGTTTTGAGAGTCTATTCAGGAAGAACTTTGTTTTATTTAAGTGATGAGTCCCACTCAGAAATTTTAGGCTCCAGTTTAAGAAAGGGAAATATAGGAAATATATCTTTTAACAGCAATCCCCAACATTTTTGGCATCAGGGACCAGTTTCGTGGAAGACAGTTTTTCCAAGGATCAAGGTGGGGGTGAGAGGGATGGTCTGGGGATGATTGCATTTTTTGTGCACTTTATTTCTGTTATTATTACATCAGCACCACCTAGGATCATCAGGCACTGGATTTAGTAGGCTGGGGACCCCTGATTTAACACACACACACACACACACACACACAGAATCAAATCCATACACACTCTAGAAGACAAAAGAATACCGAGTGTCCCAGTGTATGTTTTAGAAGCGAAGTGTAGCATACACACCGAGGAGTTACTGCATGCTTGGAAAACCTGACATTATGTAACATATTGCATCCACTATTTCAGTAATGAAATGTTGCCACTTAATGACTCATGTTGCCCACACACTCTTCTGAGAGCCCCACACACTGGGTCCTGAGGACGTTTAAAGCAGAGACTCGGTGCCCACGGGGGCTGCCGGGCTCTGATCCTCGGAAGTCCTTCTTTCAAGTGAACGCAGGGAGGGGCATCAGAGAGGCACGGCTGCTCTTTTTTGTCACTGTGACGAGAAAGACTTTTAAAAAGGCGGCTCTGAAGACGAGCAGAGGTTTCCTGTATCAGATCTGCCTCGAGAAGGGCATCTTCCAAAGCCTGCTGATTATCGCGACCTCCCTGGTGGTCCGGTGGCTAAAACTTGGAGCTCCCGACTTCAAGTGAACGCAGGGAGGGGCATCAGAGAGGCACGGCTGCTCTTTTTTGTCACTGTGACGAGAAAGACTTTTAAAAAGGTGGCTCTGAAGACGAGCAGAGGTTTCCTGTATCAGATCTGCCTCGAGGAGGGCATCTTCCAAAGCCTGCTGATTATCGCGACCTCCCTGGTGGTCCGGTGGCTAAAACTTGGAGCTCCCGACGGGGGCACTGGTTCAATCCCTGGTCAGGGAACTAAGATTCCTACATGCCTCACGGTGTGACCAAAATAAATAAATTAACAAACAAAACAGATGTTGTATTTCTAAAGCAAACAAAGAGAGTCTATTGATTATTAAGCTGCGCTCCATGCACCAAGAGTGGGAAGCAGGTCTGAAATGATGTGTGTATGTGTCTGTGTGGGGAGGAGCCATCCTAATTACGAAAATGTCTGAAGAAGGTTTCTAAAGTTGCCAACTCAGAAACTGTGATGAAACCAATGAGATCTAATCCAACGAGTCATCAGCTGTTTGAATCCCGCTGCATTCTAATTATCACAAAGGCTTTGAGTATTTGCTGGAGAGATTACTAAATATTTATACAGATGATTCCATGGCCAATTCAGTAACAGATGATTCACTACTGTTCACAAAGCAAAGTGCTTACGAGTTTAGTCTCGGAGGTGTGCCTCTCTGATGTAGCTCAGCTCCGCATCCAGGCTGATCTCAAGACACGTGCGAGAAGCTTCAGTGTCATGATTTTCCGATCTGTAAAGTGAGGATAACAGAAACAGTTCCTGAGGCTCTTGCCAAGATTCACTGTCGTAATGCAGGAAATGCACTTAACAATGATCAATGTGGCTTAATTATTATTTTTTTCATTGTTTATAACACCAACATCATCATCCTTACCACCACCCAAGGCAAACGACCAATTTCATTCATGTCTGACCACAAGCAAGTCTCCTTATATTGCAATCTGGTTCCTTGAGTTGTCTTCTCATTAACTCTAATGTAGCCCTCATGACAGAAAAAGAGAAGAAAAGGAAGGAAGGAAGGAGGAAACAGAGAGTAAAAGCTCTTTTTTAACCAACCTGCACATGTTCGTACAGAGGGAGGGAGAGAGAAGGAGGAGAGGGATACAGAGGCCTGCTCTGTTTTCTGTTGCCCTGGCTATAAGCCCGTATGCTTCAAATACTTTTTAACTGGTGTGATCGCTTCCCTATACTGATCACTATCTCCTGACGATGCTACATTTTTTCGACATCTCTTTACAGGAAAGTTACCCTGTATGGAACTTTCCAGATGTTCTAAAGTGTTTAAAAAATAATTAGGGAAGATAGCAAAGATCTAATAAAAGAGGAATTCACTGTAAACCCTGGTCATTGTTATCCTATTTTTCAGAAGTGGTTTTTTTTTTTTTTTTCCCCCATCTATTTGTGTGTGTGTGTGCTTAATTTAAATTATTAAACTTATTTGCCTTGAAAGTTTAATAGCAACTTCTGCGAAGGTTTTGTCTTCTGTTTTTCAATTTGAGGAGAGGTCATGTGCATTTTTTGCATGTGTTTAAGTTAAATGGAGAAGGAAATGGCACCCACTCCAGTATTCTTGCCTGGAAAATCCCATGAACAGAGGATCCTGGTAGGCTACAGTCCATGGGGTCACAAAGAGTCAGACATGACTGAGTGACTTCACTTTCACTTTTAAATTAAAGGTGAATAGAAAGTTCTTGTGTNCATGTGCATTTTTTGCATGTGTTTAAGTTAAATGGAGAAGGAAATGGCACCCACTCCAGTATTCTTGCCTGGAAAATCCCATGAACAGAGGATCCTGGTAGGCTACAGTCCATGGGGTCACAAAGAGTCAGACATGACTGAGTGACTTCACTTTCACTTTTAAATTAAAGGTGAATAGAAAGTTCTTGTGTAACTTACTGGTTCAATTCAGTGATCAGTAACATTGAAAAATTAAGGTGGAGGAAGTTTAGAGAAACCTTTTTTTTTTTTTCCTTAAGGTGACAATTTTTTTCCATGTCAAATGTTGTTTTATTTATTATAATACAGAACATTTTAAAGGTATGAAATTGGCAATATTTAACTATTGGATTCCCTTATGCAAGAGAAATTATGTGGTGGAGTACTTACTGAGTGCTTTTGAACTCAGTAATTATTCCTTAGTTAAAAAGCATAGTTTAAAACAGTATATACAATATAATCTCCTTTAAAGTTATTATCAATAATAATATGATAAATCTGTGCAGGCTCAGTCTCCCAGTCTTGTTCCACTCTTTGCAACCCTATGCACTGTAGCCCACCAGGCTCCTCTGTCCATGGGATTCTCCAGGCAAGAATACTGGCGTGGGTTGCCATTTCCTTCTCCAGGGGATCTTCCTGACCCTGGGATCCAATTGGCATCTCCTTCATTGGCAGGATTATTTACTGCCCAGGAAGCAATATGCTAAACATATGTGTATAAATTTATTGCATGCATTAAAATAAGAGGAGTATATCAAACTGTTGTTCCAGTTGTCTTTGAGAAGCTATTTATAGAGGCCTTCATAATCTGCTCGGTTTTCTGTCGTGTTTGAATAGTAAGTACGTAGTGAATGTATCGGAGAAGTCAATGGCACCCCACTCCAGTATTCTTGCCTGGGAAATCCCATGGACGGAGGAGCCTGGTGGACTACAGTCTATGGGGTCACACAGAGTCAGACACGACTGACGTGACTTAGCAGCAGCAGCAGCAGTGAATGTATACCATTTTTGAAATAATTATGCTTCTAATCAGAAGGAAAACACAGAACTAAACCATGAAGTGCAGGATTAGTCTGTATTTGTAATGATTCCTCATCTCATTTAGCAAAGCATTCATCAAAGGAATAGTAGCCGGAAGACTCAAATGTATTATTAGCTACAGTCCAAACCGATTACCTTTAGTCAATATATACTCACCAAAGGTATACTAACTGACCATGAAGAAGTGCCATCAGGAAAAAAAACATACCCCAAAAGAGGCAGGTTTGCATATAGCCTGCACTTTCTGGATCATGTTGAACCGTCCCAAACCCTGCTTTTCCAGGAAGGAAAAAGTCATGCCCAAGCCGTGGACTTTCAGCTACCAAGCTCCACCCCTAGGAAATGTCCTGGGCAACCGTAGGGTATAGAAGCACCTAGTCTCCGAGCAACTGGAGTTCCATTTAGCCTGTGGCTTCATAAATCATGAGACCCGGCCAACTCCTCCACTCGGGGAGACACCAGGTTCCCTAGAGAACACACTGTTCTGGCCGCTGCTTTATCTGAATAAAGAGATCCTGTGCGACTCTGAGCCAGCACGGCAGATCAAAGGGAACCTAGTGGCTACATTCTGTGGCTGCAAGGGTTCATGAACAACAAGGAAACCAATCCCCTACTAGTGGCTTTGAGACGATTCCACGCGCCTGAAATTCTGCTGTCACGCCTGCCCTGAAGACTGGCCTTCATCAGAAGGACATGATGTAGCGCTGGAGTTGACAAGGTCCTCGACTGGGGGATTGGACCACCGAGGTTCAAATCCTGGTCCATGTGTGACCTCGAGCGTCTCAACCCTGTGCCTCTCTGCGTTCTCACCGGGTGAGTGGGAGTAGTAACAGCACCTGTCTCATCACTCATCAGTTGCTAGGTGGGGTCGATGAGTTAATGTTTGTAAACACAATAAGCCTGGACCATAATAAAAATGATTAAGTGCCTGTTAAATTGAAAATTACCTGTCATGACTGTTTCAGTGATTTCTCTGGACCCTTAAAATTGGGTTCATTCTTCTATTTTGAAAGAACGCTAGGTAAAAAATTCAGATACATTTCTGTAGGGGCACAAATAAGGGAACAATTGGTTCTGCTGGAGGAAAAAAAAGAAAATCATGTCAGCAGAGATAACACTGGGGTCCCAGCATGAGTAAAAGACTATTTGGTCCAGAAAAGAAAAGGTGAGGCATTCTAGTGAAGACACCAAGTGCATAGTAACACACGTTGTTGTCGTTCAGTCGCTCAGTCGTGTCCCGACTCTTTGCAACCCCATGGACTGCAACACACCAGGTTCCCCTGTCCTTCATTATCTCCCGGAGTTTGCTCAAACGCATGTCCATTGAGTCAGTGATGCCATCCAATCATCTCACTCTCTGTCTCGCCCTGTTCCTCCTGCCCTCAATTTGTCCCAGCATCAGGGTCTTTTCCACTGAGTCGGCTCTTTGCATCAGGTGGCCAAAGCATTATTTCCTGGGTTGTATGTAATATGTAGGTGTCTATATTTTCACTCACGACAATAGAGCTGAAGCTAAGACAGGGAAAATCCCTGCTCAGACGGGCCACGATGAGGGGCGGCATCTAGGTCGTGCAGGTGACCCCACCCCTCCCAGAGTGGACTCTGAGTGACAGCCCATGAAACTCCTTTTCTTCATTACACAGCCCCGCACTAGAATCCCGGGTCTCTGCTTACTAACAGCCAAAGGGTAGCTCCTTGCTACCCAGAGAGGAACTCAGTGTGCTGACCCTTGCCCGGGATGGTGGGAGGGGACCACTGCTCTGCCTGGCGGCTTTGTCACACAGGTCTTCAGGAAGAGACGGCCATCGTCGTTGCAAGCTGGAAACACTTTACACTTGGATGACGGTCAGGGAGAAGCTTTCCAACAGATATGCCCTTACATACCCCTCAAAATCAGGGTTCTTTTTCCATCTCACAAAGATGCTTCGTAAGCAAGAGAAAGGAATAAGCAATGTGCCTTTTCAAGTTGAATAAGCAAAAGTCTGAAATACAGAACTGGTAAAACAAAATTACAGATGAAGCAGGACACACGTTATGAGAAAATCCCCACTCACAAACCCTGGCATGTCAATCACTGCAAAGCCTCTACAGATGATAGGCTGCTCTTTTCAGTGCCAGCGTTTGGAAACAGACTAACAGGACTTATTTTGAAGAATTCAAAGATGACAAAAGAACAAACATGAAAGATGAGTAAGACAAAAGAACACTGTATCCATAAGTGAAACTGAGTATGTAATCAACACTGGCAGAGGCTGGCTAAATTCATCTCAACAAACCGTCTCAATCCTATTCTACAGACTCTCAGATTTTCTATTAAAATAGCAATGTGCCTTCAATATCATATTCATACTTTCAGATGCCCCTCTTTAAAAAAAGAAAAACTGTTGCTAAACAGTCATTCCAGATGAATGGAAACTAAAATTTTTGTGGTGAGCACACTGAGTTTAGAAGTAGAAATATCAGTGTTGTACACAGGAAGCTGAGATAATATTAGAAGCCAATGTTATCTTGATAAAAAAATAAAAATAAAAATGGATTGTAGATTAACTAACACCACTTTCACCAGACAAAAACACATTTTGCTCAGTGGCTCAGCTCTTACCAAGATCTGTCCCATGTTTATATTAATAACTTTCCCTGGCTTCGCCCAGCTACCCTGTGCTTGGTCCGCCTTCCTTGTTACAAATCCTATGTTACTATATGCTTCTTTTGGTTGAATAGTAGTCGACCCCTCAGCAAATAATTCGGCATTCTGATTGAGCAGGAAGCAGATGCCCCTGGCACCCCACCCCACCCTCCCCCCCCCCCTTCCATCTTGGCTAAGAGATGCATGGGCACACATGGGAGGATCTTGATATGCACCAAATATGGATTGTGAACCAGTCAAATCAGAATAACTGGCCAAAGGAAACCAAGAAGAAGTGCCCCATAAAAGTAATTCAAACTACCAAGAGGACACAACTCGGCGGCTTTCTCCCTGAGCCTCCCCGAGTCTCCATTTACCTGTGCTGTGCCCTTTTTCCTCTTAATAAATACTTCACTGCTTTCACTCTTTTCATTTTTGTGGGAATTCTTTTCCTGCAAAGCCAAAGGGCCAAGGCTCTTGTCACTAGCCACTGGTTTAGTGGCTAGGATCTGGTCACCTGATGTGAAATGCTGACTCATTGGAAAAGGCCCTGATGCTGGGAAAGATTGAGGGTGGGAGGAGAAGAGGGCAACAGAGGATGAGATGGTTCGATGGCATCACCCACTCAATGGACATGAGTCTGAGCAAGCTCCAAGAGACACTGAAGGACAGGGAAGCCTAGCATGCTGCAGTTCATAGGGTCCCAAAGAGTCAGACACCACTTTGTGAATTAACAGCAACAGAAAGAGACTATAAGACGGCTGGATTAGATACTGAGTTGTAGCTTTGCCCTGTAACTCTTCTCAGAAGCCAGGCCTTATGTCTTTCAACGGTCAAAAAGGTCAAAGGACTAAACTGCTGATACTGCTGCTATCTAACCAAGAACAATGACTTGAAAGATGAGGTAGTAGATAAAAGTGCTGTATCTGTACAACCATGATGTACAAAGTGACAAATGCCTTGTTTATTGACTTAGCTGCCCAAGACACAGCCTTTCTACTGTATGGGATCCACTGTGGCTATTGTTTAGTCACTAAGTCCTGTATGGCTGTTTTGCAATCCCATGGACTGTAGCCTTCCAGGCTCTTCTGTCCATGGAATTTCCCAGGCAACAATACTGGAGTGGCTTCCCATTTCCTTCTCCAGGGAATCTTCCTGACCCAAGGATCAAACCTGCATCTCCTGCATTGGCAGGCAGGTTCTTTTACTACTGAGCCACTTTTTTAAAAATCAGTCAAACCAATTTTGAATATATAGATGCACTGTCTTATTTTATTAATAATAGAAGAACTTAAAACACAGTCAGGATCTTAGTCCTTAGAATTTGAGATGTCCAGAGGATATAAAACCTAAAAGTCAAGCCACAAACGCTACAGTAATTAGAAGGCAGATATCATCTGCCTGAGTAGGACAGCATCTTTTGGAAGTCAAAAAGAAAGTAACAGATTTCTAGGATGAAGAATACTGATATACTGGTCACATCAGTTCTTAGGATCTGTCTCTGGATTGGGTTGAGTAAGAAGATCAAATGTGATGATTCTGTTTTAGATTGAAAATTTTTGACTCCTAGAAAATATAACTTTCTCTTTTATGCAGCATCTTTACAGGCAAAATAAGATGTTAAGAGGTTAATTTTTTGTTTCAGTCAATAGACTCAGAGTTCAGGGAGTATGTGTTTGCTACCAAATTAGATAGCATAATCATCACAATGACTTCTGTAGGTTATCAGATAGAGTATTTATGATAGAGTACATGTGGCTCAGGAAAAGAGTTGCTACTTTCAAGTCTATTTGTTTACATAAATAGATAGCATCGTTACTTGGCCTTCCCTGGTGGCTCAGACTGTAAAGAATCTGCCTGCGATGCAGGAGACCCGGGTTTGATCCCTGGGTCGGGAAGATCCCCTGGAGAAGGAAATGGCAACCCACTCCAGTATTCTTACCTGAAGAATCCCATGGACAGAGAAGCTTGGCAGGCTACAATCCATGGGGTCGCAAGGAGCCAGATACAAATGAGTGACTAACACTTTCACTCTCATCCTTACATAATGTCTCAGGAGTAAGTCACGAAAATCACATTGGGGTGCCCAGAACACCACCAGCATCCTAGGAGGTGTGATTCAGATGAAGGGGGACCCAGCAAGACCGAGGGACCCTCTGGTTAACCTTCGGTGGGTATTCCAACCTCCTCTGACCCTTCTTAGCATCTCTTTATTAAGGTGAATAGAAGCATGCACAGGGTTTTCCCCTATAAGAGAGCACTCTTTGGAAAAGTCTGAGTTAGAAACTGCTACTTTTGTGCAACTGGGTTAGAAATTTCATGAGTTTTATGTTTTCATAGACTTTTTTGTTTCTAGGAAGGGGGAGCTGGATTTCCATGTTACATTTCCAATCTGAGAGAGAATCAGGAAGTAGAATTGAATATGAAAGCAAGGGTGTTCCATTGATCTATATTTCTGTCTTTGTGCCAGTACCATACTGTCTTGATGACTGTGGCTTTGTAGTAGAGCCTGAAGTCAGGCAGGTTGATTCCTCCAGTTCCATTCTTTTTTCTCAAGATTGCTTTGGCTATTCGAGGTTTTTTGTATTTCCATACAAATTATGAAATTATTTGTTCTAGCTCTGTGAAAAATACCACTGGTAGCTTGATAGGGATTGCATTGAATCTGTAGATTGCTTTGGGTAGTATACTCATTTTCACTATATTGATTCTTCTGATCCATGAACATGGTATATTTCTCCATCTATTAGTGTCCTCTTTGATTTCTTTCATCAGTGTTTTATAGTTTTCTATATATAGGTCTTTAGTTTCTTTAGGTAGATATATTCCTAAGTATTTTATTCTTTTCGTTGCAATGGTGAATGGAATTGTTTCCTTAATTTCTTTTTCTTATGGATAGTGTTGCCATTGTATCACAGAAAGAAGTGATAATCTCTCTCATGTGGTTAGAGCTATGTTTCTCCTGGGGAATTTGCAACTTCTGATTTAAATCTGAAAGAATTCTTCTCTGGACCACCTTTAGACTCAAAACTGCAATGCAGATTCCTGCCTACCTGCACTGCAGATTGCAAACCCGCCAGCCCCATGTCTGTGTGAGCCAATCCCTTAAAACTCTCTCTCTTGCTGCTACTGCTAAGTCGCATCAGTTGTGTCTGACTCTGTACGACCCTGTAGATGGAAGCCCACCAGGCTCCTCTGTCCCTGGGATTCTACAGGCAAGAATACTGGAGTGGGTTGCCTCACCATATAGATCACCATATAGGCTCTGTTTCTCTGGAGAACTCTATTACAATTATTTTTTGCTTTTTTTTTTGTTTTGTTTAGGATGTGGGGTGTGTAGTATAGATGTAGAAGTGATTCTGTGATTGCTAAGGCTAGGTTTCAAAAATGATGGAGCTTTTGCTTACTTCTTTTGGATTGCTTGCTGGTGAGAGCCAGCGATCACTCTGGGAGGCAGGGGAATGAAAAAACTGCATGTTGGTGTTCTGACTTCAGTCCAGCTCAGATCCCAGATGGCAGCCAGCCTTAACCACCAGACACATGAAGGAGGAAAGGAGGGAGGGTGGGAGGGAGTCATCCTGTGGTCCAGCCCTCAGCCACTGAGCTGCACTAATTTATTCTGCAGGGAACAGAAAGATGCTACCTTCAACTCTCCCCAACCCCAGCTCTGCCTAAGTTGCAGGTTTGTAAGCAAACAAAATGATCATTGCCATTTTAAGCCACTAGTTTTAGGGTGGATTGTAAACAACAATCAATAACTGAAATACCTTGTAAGTAAACATATGGATCAGCTTCAGTTCAGTTCAGTTCAGTCGCTCAGTCATGTCCGTCTCTTTGCGACCCCATGAATCGCAGCACGCCAGGCCTCCCTGTCCATCACCAACTCCCAGAGTTCACTCAGATTCATGTCCATCGAGTCAGTGATACCATCCAGCCATCTCATCCTCTGTCATCCCCTTCTTCTCCTGCCCCCAATCCCTCCCAGCATCAAAGTCTTTTCCAATGAGTCAACTCTTTGCATGAGGTGGCCAAAGTACTGGAGTTTCAGCTTTAGCATCATTCCTTCCAAAGACATCCCAGGGTTGATCTCCTTCACAATGGACTGCTTGGATCTCCTTGCAGTCCAAGGGACTCTCAAGAGTCTTCTCCAACACCACAGTTCAAATGCATCAATTCTTCGGCGCTCAGCCTTCTTCACAGTCCAACTCTCACAGCCATACATGACTACTGGAAAAACCATAGCCTTGACTACATGGACCTTAGTCGGCAAAGTGATGTCTCTGCTTTTGAATATGCTATCTAGGTTGGTCATAACTTTTCTTCCAAGGAGTAAGCGTCTTTTAATTTCATGGCTGCAGTCACCATCTGCAGTGATTTTGGAGCCTAAAAAAATAAAGT
>SJYT01001191.1:126236-188236 GCA_006410635.1 Cephalophus harveyi | reverse complement strand
AAAAAACTGGAAATAGAATTGCCTTATGACCCAGCAATCCCACTGCTGGGCATACACACCGAGGAAACCAGAATTGAAAGAGACACATGTACCCCAATGTTCATCGCAGCACTGTTTATAATAGCCAGGACATGGAAGCAACCTAGATGCCCATCAGCTGACGAATGGATAAGAAAGCTGTGTTACATATACACTATAGAGTATTACTCAGCCATTATAAAGAATACATTTGAATCAGTTCTAATGAGGTGGATGAAACTGGAGCCAATTATACAGAGTGAAGTAAGCCAGAAAGAAAAACACCAATATAGTATACTAATACATATATATGGAATTTAGAAAGATGGTAATGATAACCCTATATGTGAGACAGCAAAAGAGACACAGATGTAAAGAACAGACTTTTGGACTCTGTGGGAGAGGGCGAGGGTGGGATGATTTGGGAGAATGGCATTGAAACATGTACACTATCATGTAAGAACGAATCACTAGTCTAGGTTTGATACAGGATATAGGATGCTTGGGGCTCGTGCACTGGGATGACCCAGAGAGAAGATATGGGGAGGGTGGTGGGAGGGGGGTTCAGGGTTGGGAACTCATGTACACCTGTGGTGGATTCATGTCAATGTATGGCAAAACCAATACAGTATTGTAAAGTAAAAAAATAAAATTTAAATTAAAAAAAAAAAAAAGAAAACAAGGGTGAAATAGAAAGAGTGGGACAAGCAAAACAGAACTTCTGAGCCCTGATACAGCGTCTTCCAGGGCAGTAGGCAGATGGCTTGAGAAAATGCTGATGCTTGTGATCTCAGGAACTCAAAGCTTCCTTGGAGGCTCCTGCAATGCAGGAGACACGGGTTTGATCCCTGGGTCAGGAAGACCCCCTGGAAAAGGGAATCGCAACCCATTCCAGTATTTTTGCCTGAAAATCCAATGGACAGAGGAGCCTGGTGGGTTAAAATCCATGGGGTCTCAAAGAGTTGGTTACAACTGAGCACACAGGGGAATGTGATATCTGTCTTAAAATACAAATATTAAAATACTATGATACCCACAAAATATGCAACACCAAGCCTCAGGTTCTTTGTGTCCCGTCACAGAAAGACTTCAGTGAGATAAAATGATAGGTAAGGGGTGGATTTATTCAGAATTTAATGCACTCCATGCACAAGATGTGGACGATATCAGAAGGTGTGAAAGTGAAAGTGAAGTCGCTCAGTCGTGTCTGACTCTTAGCGACCCCATGGACTGCAGCCTACCAGGCTCCTCCATCCATGGGATTTTCCAGGCAAGAGTACTGGAGTGGGGTGCCATATCAGAAGGTGAGAGGCCCCAAAATATGGTGTGGTTAATCTTTCTGGGCTGGGTAATTTCATAGGCTAAGGAGTGGGAGGATTATTCCAACTGTTTTGGGAAATGGGTAGACATTCCCAGGAGTTGGACCACTGTCCACTTTTTTATTTTTATAGTTGGCCTCAGAACTGCCGTGGCACCTGTGGGTGTGCTATTTAGCTGATGTGTTACTGTGAGCGTATACTGAGGCTCAAGGTCTAGTGGAATTCACCCACCATCTTGGACCTATTTGATTCTAACAGGTCTATGTGTTGTCCTCGGGCTCTGTTATTTTTTCAAAGGCTGTGTCCTGCCCCTTTTGCTCTTATTTCAGATTGTAACAGTCATGCCACCCTGATGGGAGATGTTAATAACGGTGGAGGCGTTGGATGTATGGGAAATTTCTCTACCTTCCTAGTTAGTTCTTATAGTTTGTGTTTGCTCAGTCATGTCCAAGTCTTTGCCGCTCCATGGACTGTAGCCCACCAGGCTCTTCTGTCCATGGGATTTCCCAGGCAAGTTAGCTGGAGTGGGTTGCCATTTCCTCCTCCGGGGACCTTCCTGAAGCAGGGATTGAACCCTCAGCTCTTGTGCTGCAGGTGCATTCTGTATCACTGTGCTGCCTGGGAACCTACCTCTCAATTATGCTGTAAACTTAAAACTGCTGGAGGAAAAAAAAAAAGAAAGAAATACAATGATGCTTTTAATGGAGCATTGGACTCTGATGATGAAATGTTCATACTAAATAGATAGAAAGAAAATTCTTAAGAAATAAAGTACTTAATACTGTCGTGTGTGCTCAGGAGCTTCAGTCACGTCTGACTCTTTGCGACCCCATGGACCATAGCCTGCCAGGCTCCTCTGTCCATAGAGTTCTCCAGACAACGATACTGGCGTGGGTTATCATTTCCTTCTCCTACAGCTAGAAAAACATACAAGCCTGTTTACTTTCATCTTTCACAAATAAAATAATGTGAGGAAGACGTGTATTAGGTGAAGTATGCACGTTCTAAGGACAGATGTTTGACTTTTGGAGCTTGCCCTCAAATCGGGCAACACATGAGCTCTTCAGTTGCTACAACAGCTATTCTGACAGCAAGCAAGAGTTTGCATCACAGTAAAATTTCTCTCTTCCACCTCCCAGTGTATAACTTAAGCTCCCAGGAAAACACTTCTCATAAAACTCTGCTTTCTTCTTTGATGTTGTAAGTTTTGGCTGGGAAGAATCAGGAAATGTTCCTAACCTTGCTGGGGAGAATACACCCATAAAAGCCAAACCTTCCTTGCTCAGAGACCCAGATAAGCCATTGAAAAGGGAACCTGAAAGTGCTCCACCTGAAGAGGACAACTTTCAAGAAAGATATTCTGCAAATGGAGTTTTCACCAGTCTGTTGCAGCTTCCATTTCCTCAGGATATAATTTCCTCCAGGTCAGCATGAAGTTAGGAAGGACAGGTTGCCACCCAAAAATGAGAGTGTGTTTCTATAGCATCTGTTTTTGACAGTGTATATAAATAAGCAGCGTCTCCACCCGAGTATAGGGCAAAGAAAGATACATATCTTTTTATGAGTTGGCTTTCTGAAAATGCAACTGCAAGAAAGAATGTGGGGGTGGAGCCCAATATAAGCACAACATCAGAATGAAAAAGAACCACCTACAAAAATCTTTCTTGAAAAAGCATCCGTTCCTGAAGAAGATGCCTCTTGTGTGGGTTCGCACACACAGATTTACTCGCTACCCAGACTGACTTTTTCTCCCAAGGGCTTCTTTAAGAGAGAAACTTTAAACCTGGAGGTGAAAAAAAAAAAAAAGCAAACTATGATTCTTAGAGATCTGTTGCCATTCTAAATATTTAACAGAAGCTGAGTGTGGCGGAGACACACAGTTCCTTCCCCAAGAGCTGCTTCTTGGATCCAATGGTTTGGAGAGTGGTTTGAGTCCAACATTCAGAGGCAGAGGAAACAAATCTCTAAGCAGCTCAGCTGTTAAGAAATGCATCAAGACATTCTATGCCTTAACTTAGGTCAGCGTTGAGGCAGGCTGAGACCCAGGACCCTTCGCTGTGGTACTCCCAGCTGGACAAACACCTTGAGCAACAAAATATGAAGGAACTATGAGGAACTTCAGACAACTGTGCACACGCGGTCGGCAGGCGCGTCTGACCCTGCAGCCCCACAGACTGCAGCCCGCCGGGCTCCTCTGTCCATGGAAATTTCCAGGCAAGAATACTGGAGTGGGCTGCCATTCCCTACTCCCAGATTCTGAATAAGGAGATACCAAAAGGCCCAAAAGACCAACCGCCACTTCTCTAGAGCTGGGAACAAAAGCAGGGCACTGTATATGACCCGCCAATGGGGTGGGCAAACCACCTAAACCGTCCCTCTAGCCAGACACGTGGATACTCGCTTACCCTCACCCTATATAAGGAGCAAGCTCGCCTCCACCCTCCTCAGGGAACAAGCAGGGAAGCCTGTCACTTGTCCTCCGTCCTCCTGCTGCAGCGGGGGCCCCAAGAAAGCTTTCCCTGGATTTTTTTGTCCAGCCTCTGATCAATTTCTATTGATTGGCATCAGCCAAGAACCCTGGTCAGTATCAACGTCTTGAGATATAATCCATGTTTTTCTTCATACATATGTATAGTTTATTTATTATATAGACATATACCTGTGCCCACGATTATGCATGACTGGCGAAAGTTTTAAGGCATGAGACTGCAAACTGGATGGGGTACTTTTTCATTTGCAGACTCCCTGGCGCGCTGCAGGACTGGAGAATCCCTGGGTCCCTGGCATTAAATATTAGAATTATCCTCCAGCCGCAGTGGTTGGATGGCATCACCAACTCAAGGGACATGAGTTTGAGCAAGTTCCAGGAGATGGTGAAGGACAAGGACGCCTGGAGTGTTGCAGTCCGTGAAGTCTCAAAGAGTCAGACACAGCTGAGCGACTGAGCAACAACCAGTTGTAGTGAAATCCCCAAACACCCCCATATAGTCCCCAAAACACCCTAGAGAGAGCTACTGCCCTGGCTGGGCATTAACTTCGTGAACAGGCTGATAGGCAAGACAAGAATTCTTCCCCGCTCTTGAGGTCTGGGTAACTTGAGACCAGCGTCCTGGGATTCAGCTGGCTCCTCTGCCAAGGGCCTTTGGCAGGGAGCTCCTCCCACCATCTGAGCTGAGCTTGGCAAGGAGGCTTCTCCCAACTTCCCCACTTGGAAGGTTTGCTTTCGGCAGTACGACCCTCTCTGATATGCTGACATTGGAAAGTGAATGGAAGTAAATGCAGGAAGTCAGAGGGGGGAAAATGAACTTTGGATTTTGTTCACACTGTAAAGAACAAAGGCGTACTATACCTTCCATCTACATAGATGACCCTTAATGTTCAGGTCCTTTTAAGTTTAACACATTATTTCAAACATTTTAGAAATGTCAGGTCTTACTTTCTCTGCTTGACAGTGTTTGAATACCTTAATGGTGTTTGTTTTTTTTTAAAGGGGTTCCAAAATACTTTGGGAAAGACAGACACAGAAAATACTACTACACTAAGGTCTTATCTAAAAATGGAGAAATCAGACCCTTACAATGTACCAGACACCGTGGGAGGTGCTTTATAAATTGTTTTCATTTATATCCTCACACTCAGCAGGACAGATACTGTTGCTACCATTTTATACACGAGAAAGGGCTTCCCTGGTGGCTCACTAGTAAAGAATCTGCCTGCAAAGCAGGATACTTGGGTTTGGTCCCAAGTTCTGGAAGATCCCCTGGAGAAGGAAATGGCAACCCACTCCAGTATTCTTGTCTGGCCATTCCCATGGGCCTGGCAGGCCCAGTCAGTGGAGCTACCAAAAGTCAGACATGACTTAGTGACTACCCAAAACCAATAAATACACGAGAAAATGGAGTGAAGAAAGTTTAAGAAAGTCTCATAAGTGCTAATAAGACACGTGTCACTTTTAAAATGCGCGGCTTTAAAAGTTAACTTGTTTCTAACTTTGACACCAATACAAATATTATTTTAACACCAAAGAAAGTGTAAATACACATTCTTCAATCTCATCTTCATGGAATCCAAAGATAGACTCTTGGTTGAAATTAACTGCATTTCTGTTATTTTTAATGATTGGCTTAAAGAAGTGTGAAAGAGAATTTACATCTGCTCATTATCCAAGGACTTCTCAGGAGACCTAGACTATTCCTGCATGTCCCGAGAGTTTAAGATCAAACACATTTTACCCTTCTGGCCCAGATGTAGATACACCCAGAATGTCACATGGGCTCTAGACATTTGGTAGGAAACCAGAAAAGAAACAAAGGCTTGCTTCATCTGTGTGTGGTGAGGGTGGAGCCCGGGAGACAGGACGGTTAAGCACCTGCCACTCACCTGCTTCCCCCCCCCCCGCCTCCTTCCCTTTGGCCTTTCCTTCTTTCCGTCTGCTCAGTCATGTCTGACTCTTCATGACCCCAGGACTGTAGCCTGCCAGGCTCCTCAGTCCATGGGATTTCCCAGGCAAGAATCCTGGAGTGGGATACCATTTCCTTCTCCAGGGGGTCTTCCCGACCCAGGGATTTCTTCCATCTCCTGTACTGGCAGGCAGATTCTTTACCACACGCCACCTGGGAAGCCCTTCTTTCCATCAACCAAGGAATGCTTGCTAAATGCCTAATAAATGCCAGGTTTTCTGCTGGTGTAAGCTTGCCCCATCTCTCAGAGGCTTGCTCCCTAGAACATTTTGTCACCTAATGGTTCCGCCCTCTGCTTTGGGAATATGTCCTTAGTTTTTCTGTTCTTCTTGTTCTGGCCTGACTGTCACAGATACTTGCCTCTCCCTAGACATTTCTCTCTTTGGAGGATTAAATCTTGGGAAACGCTGGTGACTTCTGCATCTCCCTCTGTCTCTCCATTGCTCTGTGGCAGGAACGAGGACTCCATTGAACTGGATGTTGGGGTGATTCCCCCCCTCCCCAGGTCAGTTCTTTATGCCTACATTTTGGTTTTCCAAAAAAAAAAAAAAAAAAAAAAGGTCTTTGGTTGGATCTTTGTTTTGTCACTTTAAAAAAAAAAAAAAAACTAGCCACGCGGCTTACAAACTGAAGACACAGTTTCTCTTGGTGGCCTGCTCCAGAACGATCCAGGTCTCGTTGTGTTTTCCAGACTTTCCTCAGTGTCTGAGCTGTGGGCCTCATTACACTGGAGAAGGGATTTCTTTTCTCTCTTTTCCTCTTTTTAAATTCTGATGTTTTGGGTGTCTTTTGTGGAGGACTGCCAAATGAAAGTGTTTTTACTCGGTTGTCTTGTCTAGAAGTCCTGACTTAGGCAGGTTAAATGGAATTTGTCAAGGCACTTAAATGTCACATGAAGTAACCATTGCTCAGACTTGCTTACACACAGGGAAATAAATTCCAATTTTTTCCAAGTCATTTCTAGATTAGTATAGGTAGCTTATAAATTATTTTAAAGATCAGGGTAAATTGATAACCAATTGCTCAGGCACTCAGTGGCTCTTTGCGACCCCATGGACTGCAGCCCACCAGGCTCCTCTGTCCATGGAATTTTCCCAGTGAGAATACTTGAGCGGGTTGCCATTTCCTATTCCAGGGTATTTTCCCAACCCAGGGATAGAACCCGTGTCTCTTGCATCTCCTGCATTGGCAGGAAGATTCTTTACCAGTATCGTCACCAAGGAAGCCCTGATAGCTAATTATGGATCCTTACTCTTGCCTGGAAAATCCCATGGGCGGAGGGGCCTGGTAGGCTGCAGTCCATGAGATCTCGAAGAGCCGGACACGACTGAGCGACTTCACTTTCACTTTTCACTTTCATGCATTGGAGAAGGAAATGGCAACCCACTCCAGTGTTCTTGCCTGGGAAATCCCGTGGACAGAGGAGCCTGGTGGCCACAGTCCATCAAGTAACAGAGAGTTGGGCACAACTAAGTGACTGACACTTTCACTTTGACTGTGAACCTCCGGGAATGTGAATGACGCAGTTTGGGAAGGATGGCCTGGCAGCTAGGCAAAAATATCCAGGCAGTAGGTTCTCCATTGACGAGGAAGCACTGCAGCCTCGTAAAATGTAAGTTTCTCGGGGTCCTGACTCAGTGAAGGGTTGAGGTGTCCACTGGAAAATCATCCATACCAAGCATAGCAGATCAACAGCACTGATCAGTTTTTCTGTCTGGAAATTGTTTCTTTGGTGGCATGTGGAAGCTGGTAGACAAGAAAGAGACACCTTCCCCCATCCTTTCACTTCCTGAGAAGGACTTGCCACCAGGTTAATCTTTCAGCAGCTCTCACAACAGATCACCCTGGTGTATCTTCATCTTCTTGGGTGAGTCTGACTTTTGCACATGGAGACCAGTACCTTGGAGACCCTACGATACCAAATCAAGCCCAGTCAACAAAATTCATGGAACAGGTATGTTTCCACAACTAGGAGAGCACTTTGACCAATCAGTTAGCAGAAAGCTCACGAGATACAGGTAGAAGTTCACAACTAACCAGACTTCAGTTTCCTTAGCAGATTGCACTTCCTGTTTGCAGCACAAACTCAAATTACGTGGCCAAAATATGGTTGGAATAGACGACCTACGTGGACTCCAGACTTGCCTGATTCTGTGGAACTGGAAGCAGGGGCAGATCCTGAGATGGAAGAAAATGTGCCTTGCAGAAGGCAGTGGAATGAAGCTGTCCGCGCCGTCTGTGAAAGAATCTATCGGGATGCCTGTTTCTGCTGGGGCGCTGTGGAAAGTGATTAATTCCTGGCCTCCCCTGACCCCTCTGCCATCGGGGGTGGAGAGACAGCAGCATTGCCCACTGTAAACCAAGACTGCATAACAAGCCGTGTATCACACGGCCCCTGCTGTTCCTGGGTCAAGTCGCAGCAGGAGCAGTGGCAATACACGGGAATGAGTCAACGCAGGATTAGAACAAAGAATGGAATTCATGGAGCCCTCTCAAACGTACATGTTGGGATGTGCTGAACCGTCAGCCTGAGCGGGTATGTAGCAGCATGCGAAGGTGATTTACATACATGTGAACTCATGCCCAGAGAGCCAATGTGACTTGAAAATTTATAACCCCCAAATCACGGGAGATGCACACAAAGGCAGACACAGCCTGTAGTAAACAAAACCCAGGAGCGCCCTTGACAACTGTTCAACATTTAGTGAAATAAAACAGAGTTAGGATGAAACTGGCTCCTTGAACCGCTGAAGGACCAAGGCTGAGTTCCCTTCCTATGAGGATGAAAAGATTACATTGTTGCAGATGAGGGTGGTAACTTGGTCTCAACTCAACTGGAAGAGTTTAGGAATACGAGAGAAGTGTTACTTTGAATCTATCTGCCTTCCAGGAGCCTACCTCACTGGGCGACCCCCTATAAACATCCTGCCCACTCCTCAAAACCCACTGTGTCTTCCTTCCCCTTCCTTCCAGCCCTCCCTTACGTCTCCTCTGTGTCTTCTTCCTCTTTGACTTTTTTTTTAATTTAAACTATTTTCTATTAGGATGTAGCCAATTAACAATATCGCGATCGCTTCAGGTGAACACTGAGTGGACCAGCCGCGTATGTATACATGTATCTCTCTCCCCTACACTCCCCTCCTCTCCAGGCTGCCACTTGACGTTGAGCAGAGTTCCCCGAGCTGCTCAGAAGGCCTCTGCTGGTTATCCATTTAAAATATTGCAGTGTGTACATGACCATCCCAAACTCTCACAGCCATTCATGACTACTGGGAAAACCATAGGTTTAACTAGACGGACCTTTGTCAGCAAAGCGACGTCTCTGCTTTTGAATACACTGTCTAGGTTTGTCAAGGAACGAATGGATTCGGGGGCTGGCATGCTGCAGCCCATGGGTCGCAAAGAGTCAGACACGACTGAGCAACTGAACTGAACTGAAGGTTTGTCATGCCTTTTCTTCCAAGGAGCAAGCGCCTTTTAATTTCATGGCTGCAGTCACCGTCCGCAGTGATCTCTAGACATTGTCAAACATTCCAGCATAGCAAACTTCCTGGTGTAGGCAAGATGGGTGCCTTGCTGTTATCAAGCTACACCTTAGGTCTCCAGTAGCTAGACGTTTGCTTGCAGTGGGTACTCTGCAAGCAATGTCCTGCCTACCACCTCTATCCATTCAAATCTTGCTCATCATTTCAGCTTTATCTTCAAAGCTCCCTGTGACACCCAAATCCTCTCTGTTCTAACCAGTTTCCCTGAATACAGGTATTTTCCTTCACCTTTGGATCACCATAGCACTTGATGTAGTTCACAAACCATTTCCCTTATTTTGACCTTTTTCCTTAAATCTGACTACTAAAAAAATACACAGAAGCAACTTTTGAACCCATTATATAAACATATAAATATTAATGGCATAACTTACATAAGCTACTCTCTGTTCTGTTTGAATTTTACTTTCTTTCTTTCTTTCTTTTTTTTTTTTTTGCCTCTAGCAAATCTATTGTATCTTTTTGTATGAAATTTTTACTGGTGTGTACACATTAAAAGAAAGAAGTCTTTATATAATTATCTCAAACTCACTGATGAATACAATGTTATGCTCTCTTTTATCAAATGTGATAGAAAACAAACCATAGCCTCTTTGCAGAGGGGAAAAAGACAGACTAGAGTTAGCTGGACCTCAGAACCAGCTGATCCTTCCTCTTCCTTTTTTACTTGAAGAAACTGGAATCCAGGAGGAGGAAGTGGCTTTCCCAAAATGGTAGATCTGGCTTGTGATTGTCAAGGCAAGTTCCCAGGGCTCCTGTTCAGAGCTCTTGTGCTAAACCAGTTCCTCGTGTGGGGTCCATGTGTCAACGTCTGGTCCACCAATTGGGAACGTGTTAGAAATGCAAATTTTGGGGTCCCGTTCCCAAGCCTACTACTTAAAAAGATTGGGGTGAGGTACCACTTTTCAATGGTTGTCTCATGTAGGAGATCTCAAACTCCGATGCATCAAAGTGACTCAGGGTGGTCCTTTCCACATGCAACAGTGGGCGAGTGGTAAGCTGGTGTGGGTTTGCACCAGACTGTGAAGGCTGCTATGTTCAATATCAAATTAACAACCTGACCGAGTTCCTGCCATTGACAACTTAATCCAGACTCCTCTGCTGACACAGTGAGTTTTTTCTTCCACTTGAATCACTGTAGTGTCTGTTTCATCTTAATTTATGGAGCATAATGAATTTACATCACATTTAAAATAAAAACCCACTAAAATTCATTCAGCTCTGACTTTTATCATGTACTGTAAGGGTGCAGAAATACTGAACACAGGCACATTTGTCTCGGTGGAAAAAAATAGACAAAAATGCAAATAAGTTCTAGGCATTTTCAGAATGATTTGTTTAAACACAATTGTTAAATGTATAAGGACAACTTCTAAAATTAAAGACCTAGAACATACATGCAAAAGCCAATAGAAGAGAAAACAAAGACAAACACATTAATACATTGATGGACAGAGAAGAAAGAACAGAGAAGCAAGGAAAACGGAGAATATGTGAATATTCATCATAGTCATGGATATTTCCCTCAAATTTGATGTGAAAACCAGATGTGTAAAAACTATCAGACATGAAAAGATAGAGAATAAAAGGGAGGGGAAAAATATATTGGGTAAATACCAAAAAGAAAAAAAACTCAAGCTGTAAAACACCCTTACCACATTAATGTCTGACAAAGAAAAAAATTCAAGACAAAAAGATAATTATTTTATTTTATAAAGCTTCAATATGCCATAATAATATACCATAACTTAATAATATATCATTGAGATACACAGGAAGCAAGAACTCTTAATACAAGTGAAATTAACTATTCCACTATTATGGAAGAGACCTAAACACACTTAGTTAGTAGTTAAGAGAGTAAGCAAATAAAAAATACTTAAAGGTATTGAATATTTTAATTATATAATGATATAATTAACAGTTCTATGAATATATAGACATTGTTCCTAACAAAGTATAAATATCTTTTCTTTCAGTCACGGTACATTCGCAAAAACTGGCCATTATGTTTTACAGAAAAGAACATGTTATGTTTTCTGACCACAGTTCAATAAAATTAGATATTAAAAGCACAAAGAATGAGCCTCCTTACACACACACACACACACAAAACCACACAAAAAATTAACAAAAGTCTGACTGGACATTTCAAAAGACTTCTGTTTGATAAACTTTGGATTATTACAAAGTACTTAGAAACTTAAAAAAAAATGAGAATGTTATAGATTTTATTGTCATAAAACAAAGAAAACAAGAAGAGGAAAAATGAACTATAAGTTCATCTCTACAATCTTAATAAGACCTAAAAAAAGGTATATTTTTACTGTACAAAATGAAAATTATAAATAGACTATAAAAAATAATCACCCACAATCCCATTATAATTATTACTTCCTTGCCTGTAACCATAGCACATATAGTAAGCAAAAATACTTCAGGTCAAATGACTCAAATTATACAATGTTTGTACAGTTTCTGGGCTGAATTTCCCTTCGAATCTGACCAATGTCACAAGGGAGACTCCTTAAAACTGAGCGCCCTGAGGGGCTCCCCTGACGGTCCAGTGGCTGAGCCTCTGTGCTCTCAGCGCAGGGGCCCAGGGTCCATCCTCGGGCAGCGAACCGGATCCCACATGCTGTGCCTAAAGGTCCCCATGCCCAAACTAAGACCCAGTGCGGCCAAATTAATAAACTAAACCTGTTTAAAAAGAGAAGAAGAAAGAAGAAAATGAAGGCCCTGAGCATCATCACGAGGGCATTTAGTTTGGTGTGTGTGTGTGAGTTACGGTGGAGGGTTGGACAAAAGGAACCTCCTCATAATTCTTCATCAGGAATTCTCCTTGCTTTTAAAATAAATTATTTCTTTCTAGTTCAAAAAGAAAATAGATGGTTCATTTTAGCAGTTTCCCAGAAATATTTTGGTGACATGAAAATTTGGTGACAATTTGGCCTGAAAAAGGAAGTGATGAAGATGGTGAAGAAAAAAAAAAATATATATATATATATATATATACACAGACACACACATATATACACACACACACACATATATATACACACACACACATACATATACACACACACACACACATATATATACACACACACACACACATATATATACACACACACACATATATATATATCCACAGGGAAATGATAGGGAAAGAATCGCTCAGAGTCCAGTGAGGGGAAATCAGTTTGGGCTCTGAGGTTAACAGAGGAGGTTTCCTTACATAATGAACCCTGATAGAAATACCACCCCGCTGCTGCCAAAGGGCAAGGCTGCTTTCATTTGGCTGGAAGGTCCAAGACCCAACCTTTTGCATGTGGGAGGCAGTTGTGTTTGGGGTCGATACAACCATTTTGTCCGGCAGGAGGAATTTCGGGCACTGAATGCATTTCTTGTTCAGGCATTGACCCTACTAGGAGGTATGCCAGGAGACTGCACCCCTCTCTCAGAAAGAACCAGAATAAAAAACGGCCCTCGTGTCCAACGAGCTGTGAAATCCTATCCCTTTTGCCCCCTGAATAGAGTCCAGTGCCCCGAGATAAAGGAAATCCTTTCTGTAATCTGATAGGTTTGTTACTGAGCATTTTGCCAAGAACAATGACTTTCCTTCACATAGTGCCAGGGTCCAGGTGCATGAACTTCACCTGATAAACTCTAGTACAAAAAACAAACAAACAAAAAAACCCACCTTGGCATTTAAGGCATATCCTCTAACAGGACAGGTAATGTGATGGATTTTCTCAGCAAGAGCGAGACTACCGTGCTTGCATTTCTGGCACAGGCTCTGTGTGGGAGGTCTTTTAGTTTGATAGCCAAGGTCGGAGCACAGATATAGGAATCTAAAATTAGATTACTGTAATTGTTCCCATTCTCTTCAGGCCACTGAAAGCTCTTTGAAAAGAGGACCTTTGACTCTCCAATACTCACGGTGGTTCTAGGCGCTTGCTGCCTCGTCAATATTTCCCAAATGAATTCTCTTTTCTTTCTTGGTGGACTTAAATGTTGTGAGTTTGGGCTTCCCAGGGGGCTCAGTGGCAATAACCTGCCTTCAGCGCAGGAGATGTAAGAGATGCGGGTTCAGTCCCTGGGTTGGGAAGAGCCCCTGAAGAAGGGAATGGCAACCCATGCCAGTGTTCTTGCCTGGAGAATCCCATGGATAGAGGAGCCAGGTGGGCTGCAGAGAGTCAAACACGATTGAAGCGACTTAGCACGCACACACAGCTGATTTTCATAAGCATTTTAACTCCAGAGTCAGTCTAGTTTTTCAAACAGAACTAGCTGGACCAGTCACTTTTTTTTTTTAACCTGCAGGCTGCCAGCTCTTCCAAAGAGGAAAATCCTTTTATATCTTATTCATATAAAAGATTTACCTCAAAGAAAACCTTCATCTCGGGCCCTCCCTCCTTGTAAAATGGTGAAAGGTTAGTCCTTCAAGAGCACAGACAGTGCAGATGCACAGACGGCAAAAAAGGGCGTATCCTTGCTTACCAGACACACCTTGGACGTTTGCATTTTCCTTTTTAAGTAAATCCTATACTGCACGGAGCTTCATGCAAATCACTGGCAGGAAATAGCAACCTAAAGTCCTTTTTAAACCATGCCAACCTGCAGGTTCAGGATTGCCTTGTGGATGGATGGTAGGAAGAATCAGTAACTTGATCCATCCATCCATCAGAAGGTAGAAAGAACAGGGTCAGGCTCTGAAAGCTTTCTCCCAGGTGAGTATTGCAACAGGAGCATTGAGGTATTTGCATTTTGATGCCCCATCTCTTCATTCTGAAGGGAGCTTGTTTATTGCAAGTAGCAACAGGATTTTTTTTTTTTTTTTTTAAGAATTTTGTTGGCCTTCCCCACTAATTGCCGTTTTGGCATTCTCTTGTCCACTTCTTTTTTATTACCCTAGAAAATGATGGTGAATCTAAGCACGTGTAAGGCTGGTGCATACCTGAAGGCAGAGGAATTTCGGTCAGTTGCAGTGAGCTTGAGACGGCCCTGTCCGAGCAGACACCGGAAGTGGACCTGGTTTCAAGAGACTTTACATGAGATGTCAGGTAGGAGCCAGGGCAAGGCAGAATTTCCCGAGGGAGCCTCACTGCCTTATCTTAGTAAATCTGTGCTTCGCTTCAGTTAAACCTTACACAGAGACTCCTGCTGAAAAAGTTCAAATGGTTCGAAATAGATAGAAGCAAGCTATAGACTGAGGCAAAAATACCTACTGTATTTATCATCCAACACAGCTTTTTATATAATTACATCCTTGTGCACGTTTTATTTTTGGTTCCTGAAGAAAGTCGCTCAGATGAAATTAACAAGCATGCAGGAGAAGGTGCTCGGTGCTTCTTTCGGTTTCTATGGCAACCCTGGGGCATCTTCTTCAGCTGTCTCATTGACTGAGTGTGCCCAAGTGAGGTGGGCTGGGACTCTCAGTTGAGCCTGGAAAGGCAGGGAGGAGAGCTCGGGCCACAAAAAGAGCTCACTGCTGGACCGAAGAAAACCCCTGGCGTGTAGGATATGCTTTCCCTAGTTTCTGTACGAATGGTTGCCATCTGAGTGTGCCTTTGCCACATGTTGTGAGGGTTGGGTCTACACATGCCTTTGAAATATCTCTATTGGTAAATGATCTATTTTTATGGGTCTAAGTACCTAATGCCTAATATTTATACATTTTAAAGGCAACTCCTAAAGATTGAGGGCAGGAGGAGAAGGGAGTGACAGAGGATGAGATGGCTGGATGGCAGCGCCGACTCAATGGACGTGAGTTTGAACAAACTCCAGGAGATGGTGATCGACAGGGAAACCTGCTGTTCTGCAGTCCATGGAGTCACGAAGAATCTGACAGGACTGAGCAAGTGAGCAGGATGCATTTTACTGAAATACACTCTCTCTGCAGGATCAAATAAAAAGTTGTTTACCTGGGACTTTAGAAGTTAGCAAAAAGTTGAAAAACAAAAGCCAAATAAAGCTACACAGTATGAGATTCCATTCATTTATTGGTTATGTGGGAGTGAACCCAGATACCAGCCCAAAGGCAAAGATCATTTCACAGACCAATCTAAGCAGAGTCTGAGGTCAGAGTGGTCATTTAGCAGGAAGAAAGTGGCGCTAGCGGTAAAGAATCAGCCTGCCAAAACAGGAGACACAAGGGGTGCAGGTTGGGTCCCCGGTTGGGAAGATCCCCTGGAGTTGGAAATGGTAACCCACCCCAGTATTCTTGCCTGGAGAATTCCACGGAGAGAGAAGCCTGGAAGGCTGCACCCCATGGGATCACAAAGAACTGGACACGACTGAGCGACTAACACAGACACAGATTATTAGACAGAAAGTTTTTATATATAAAACTCAATTTTAAGAGAAAGTGTGCAACAGTACCACCCATTTTCCAAACTATGACCTCTTGAAGACAAAGTCCATACCGAAAACTTCCAGTAACCAGAACCATAACATAATTCCTCAATAAATTTTTGGTCACATTGAATAGAATTTTCCAAAAGTCAAACCACATAACAGAGTCGACTCTTCAGAATGCAATCTCACACTGGAAACAAAGGACTTCTGAAAATTCGTACCATCACCACCAAGCCCTGCGCGCGAGCCTCATCTTTTGTGCGGCTCGCAGTCATGGGACCTGTAGAATGGATTATCTGATTTCCTCAAAGCAGCAGGGAGAATCGAGACCCTAAATGACACTAGGCCAAAGCAGCCGCTGTCTGTTCAACTGACAGACTTCAACACCCCCCCCCCAGGAAGAGGTGCCCCTCGCAGCCCGAATCACAAAAGGAAACGTGAAATAGTGCACGCTGCTCTTTGAATGAGGCAGAGAATTGTATAACATTTTAGCAAACCATTCCTCCAAAACAATGAATGCCCTCGAGGCCACAGATTTCAGTTACTCGAGGAGAACCACTTATGTGCAATTATTCATCATTATTATTCTTACTGTTTAGTAACACTCGTGCGGAACCTGGCTCATCTTCCTAAACTCCTCCCTTCCACAGGCTTCTTAACTGTCCCTCTTTTCACTTCCCAACTGTTTCTTCTCTGGCTTCCAAAGCAGATGAGTGACTTTGCAGGTCTAGGACGGCCTGTATTGCATGCTGGGGAAATCCTTCGTCCCAGGCAAACCAGGACAACTGGTCACCCTAGTCCAGAGCCAGGCAATACGGTAGTTCTATTGCACCCATGACTGCTAGGTATTACCTTATAATAAGGTAAGAAGTTTTGAGTCACTGTAACAAGACTCATATCAGGCTCAAATCATCAGATTCTTAAGGTCCTTGATCCAAACTATTTTGAAAAAAAAAAAGACTGGCTTCTTGAAATATGCTAATCATGGACTTGGTTCTTCATTTAAAATGCATAAAACTAGGCTTCTTGTCCTTAATTTTTTCTTTCCTCCTTTCTTTCTTTTTCTTCCTCCCATCCTTTCTTCTTTCAATTTAGGAAACCAAATCTGATTGATGCACTCAGTGTTTTGAGCTTTAAAATGGACGTTGCTAGAGAGAAAGATGCTTTCTCCTTTGGGAGGATTACCTGGGGGGCTTTACCTTAAAAGGCTGCAGTTGGGAGGTCTTATTCGGCTGTCACTAAGAAGCAGCACTAAGGAGAAAAACTCTGAAATTCCACCCTTGCTTTTTCCTTTTGTATATATATGTGTGTGTGTGTGTATATATGCCTTTTTTAATAGTGGTGAGACATATATATATATATATATGTTTCTTTTTTTTAAAGTAGTGGTGAGACCCGTAAAGCATTGAACTTGTTGCCTGGAGTCACCATTATGCATCTTGTTGAATGGGACCAGCCACCAGGAGGCTCTCCCTAAACTTGGCGGCTCCTGGCTGGAGGAAAGCAGAAGCCTGTGATGTGGTGAGGTGCCTGCCGCTTAGTTAGTAGCAGGCTTTGTGGTTTCACCTCGGGACAGGCCTCAGCAATTCCTAGTTAATTGAATTAATCTGAAGTTTGAAATTTACCCACATCCCTCAGCCGAAGCTGAAATTTGTCATTAGTCTACCTTTGTGAGCTGTGCCCTCTCCCCAGAAACTGAGGGAGCAATTGTGGAGCAGGTTATGAAGGAGGTGGGGAGTCCTGTGTTCACGTACTCTATGCAGACAAAAGGCATGCTTTCCCCCCCTAAGAGAAGAGCAACGGAGAAGCAAAGGCCTGAGATAAAACGCTGAAACTCGCCAAGAATGCCTCCAAATGGAAAGCAGAGAGTAGTGATGAGAAAGCCCAGGTAAACGGCCCCAGTTGTTCTTCAACTGAAGTACAGTTGATTTATATGTGTATGACTGAATCACTTTGCTATGTAGCAGAAATTAGCACATTATAAATCAACCAAACTTCATATATATATGTTCTTGTCCATTATGCTTTATCTCGGGGTACTGAACACAGTTCCCTGTGCTATAGAGTAGGACCTCGGTGTTGATCCATCCTTTAGGTGACAGCTGGCAGCTGCTGGCCCCAGACTCCGAGTCCGCCCAGTGCCCGGCCCCGGCCCCCGGCAGCCACGGGTCTCCTCTCCATGTCTGTGAGTTGCTTCCTGTTTCATGGCCAAGTCCGTTTGCGTCATATCTTAGCCTCCACATGTAAGTGGCGTCGTGCGGCGTTTGTCTTTCTCTTTCTGACTTACTCCACTTCGTGTGATCACCTCTAGCTCCTCCACTTGCTGCAAGTCAAAGGTCTTCGGTTTAAGTCTCAGCTCTAATTCCTAATAGCTGTGTGTGCTCACGCAAGACACTCCACCTTCCTGAGCTTCCGTAGCCTCATTTATTAAATAAGGATAATAATAGTGCAGACGCCACTAAGATTACATTATTTAATACTCATAAAGAGCATAGAACCATTTTGAATCACAGTAAGGACTTTATTGAAGGAAAAATATTTGTTAAAAGGAAAAATATCGAGTATTTATTAAAGGAAAAATGTTAAGGAGCAACCCATATTTCAGAATGGAGATTTTCCCCAGTGTTTCCACTGGTGAAAAACAGTGAAGCTATTCAAAATCTGCCAGAGGAACTGATGTTTTCTCTGAGACCCACATATCCTTGGTAACTATGTACTCTAAAAGACCATAGAGCTTAGTGTATTAAATGAAATTTAGAGGCAGATAAAACCTGCATTTGAGTATCATCAGCTCAGTGATTCATTAGCTTTAAAATCCAGCCTTGGTTTCTTCATCTATAACAGGTCAATAAATTATAGGCCATGGGCCAAGTCTGGCCCACCACCTGTTATTAGTAAAGTCCATTATAATACAGCTGCACCTTTTTTTCATATTATCTGTGGCTGCTTTTGTAGTATAAGGACAGAGCTGCATGGTTGAGACAAAGAACTGTTTCACAAAGCCAAAAATGTTTACTATCTGGCCTTTCATGGGACGTATTTGCCAACTCTGATTTATTATATGAGAATATAATAACCTGACTTGGTTTTGGGGAAATGAGCTAATATAAACCTGAACCCTACACAAAGTTAAGCTCAACAAAGTAACTTTTATCATCACACAGAGACTTAAAATCTAAGCCTTCTATTCAATAGTTTTTGCTATTTTTGTTTGCTTGTTTTTCGGATGTTTCTCTCTCCCCTCCACCTAGGGCATTCTGTCCACAAACAAAATTCGAGCCTGACTTCCTCCTTCTGGGATTAAGGTAACCTGCCGCTGCACCACGCCTGTTCTGGAGATTTCTATGGTCCCATTCATCCCACCTATCCGGGTTTATGTCCTCTCATTTGGGAACCTTTGGTTTCTATCTGAGATGCTACAGGAATCACACAGAGAGCCCAAAAATTTCTTGCACTGATTTGTTTTCAATTTTTAACTTTTTATTTAGAAATAATAAAATAAGACATAATATATAAAAATATGTACAATCCATGGTTTGTGCAGTACATTAGGAAGACTTCAGATACAAAAAGACAGGAAACGGGAAGATAATAACTCAGGATTGTCAAAGGCTGGAGTTGTTCGGTTCACCGCAGCCCAGAGCTTGAAACCCAACATAACTAGAAAAGGGATTCGTTGGGAGTAAGTGACTATGCAACACTTGTTTATTCTTTTTAAACAACCTTAACTTTATTAGATACAGAGTGAAAAAAACATCCACTCTGCTTCTCAGAACAGGCTTTTTGCTTTTACTTGTGTGGCTTATCATCAAATATGAAGCGACATTTGTTTTTTTGCCAGGGTAACAAGATTCAGGGGACCAAATGCACTGAATAGACATCGAGGTTTGAGATGGGAGTTGACAGGGAAGAAGGGAAGGGAAGAATAATGCACGGATAGAATTTAAAAAAAAAAGGTAAAACGAACTGAACAAACAGTCATCAGGAATTTGGAAATGACTTCAGAGTTACGGTGACATCCTTAAAATGTCTCATTCAAGTATAATCTTAGAGGGATAGAAAACTATTAATATTCCTTTCTCAATAATCAAAATAGAATTCACTTTGTCTACCTTTTATTTAAAAATAGGATAACCAGGAATCTAAACCTCCTCCCAAAAATATAATGCCCATCCAGTTACGGGCACAGATTCTTCAAAAGGGGATAATTCCTAAATAAATTCAGTGGGGGTTTGCTTGCAACAGAGAAGCAACAAGAATCTGGCAACAGACCCCAGACACTCAGTGTGAGTCCTTCAGTCTGCATTCCTGCGACATGTGTGCAATCAGCAAGGAGGCCCAGCCATAAAGACCAAGGTTCTGAAGGTAAAATGCAGCAAAAGAAAAAAAGAAACAAAAAAACATTGTGCATTACTATGTCTTGGCTCTTGACAAAAACAAACAAACAAACAAACAAAAAAACAAAACTGCCATTTAAAGCTTGTAACTGTTAAAATACTAATAACTAGAAAAAGTTTTCAAATGAACAGTCCATGCTGAAATAAATAACAGGAGAACATAGCAAGACAAACCTTATAAGGCTGGTAAATATTTGCTAAAACCATGCTAACCGGTAGCATATAGGTACTAGCTCTCAGAAATTGCTGCACTGAAATTATACTTTCTATGGCAATTTTCTTCCCTTTACAGACTTCTATTTACATTTGGCTTTAAATATGAAAATATCTGATAAACTTTATAAAATGTACACTTTAAAAACATAGCTTCTGCAAAATTTTCTTGAAAAAAAAAACAAACCTGTGCACCAGAATTTTTAATTTTTTTTTCTCTTTTTCAGAAAGAAGTTGCAAGAGTTCCCTCCCTCATTCTTGCCCCCCTCCACCCACCCCACTGCAAATATCTCAAGTCTTTAAGTGGCAGCACTGTGTGACGAGAGGGTGCCTTTGTCACCCCCACCCTCCACTTCATGTAATTTACAGATCACGGAATACTCTTTGGTTTGATTATTTTCCTTTGCAAAAATATCGGGATAGCAGCAGCTGAAACCCTCAACACCCTCTCCCTATCAATGGCAGGATGGTGGCCATATTCAGAAGACTGTACATTCTGTGTCCACTCCATCCCAATTCCGCTCTCTAAACAACTTCCCCCATCGGCCTGTAAGTCCCCTCGCTTGATCGCTCTAACCTGGTTTCCATGCAAATAACTGCACAGGGTTCAAACCCACCAACTCGAAAGGCAGACAAGAGCAGAGACTGTCCTGTGACTGCAGGCACCCCATGCAGACATGGCTGGTCAGGAACCAGAGAGCATCCCAGTCACGGGCTGACGAGAGACAGGATTCTAGAACAAGCTGTTTTTTAATGGCATACAGGGGTGTAATACCAAAAAGAGAGTTGATTTTGAGACTCCGATTGAAAAAGAAAAAAATCAGTGACCCCAAATTCACAAATAAGGAACTTTAAACCAAAACAGAGTTCCGTTATATCAAGCTAGAGCAGAAAACCAGACCACACCGAAGGTTCCTAGCGAGTCAGGCAGCCAGGCAGAAGCTTCTGGGAAATGATGGGCCCCAGGGAACGGGGTCCAGGTCTCCACAGGCAAAAGGGATCCACTCGGATTCAAAGATGAGTGTGGATCCACCAGGGGGAAAGGACACTTTAGATTATCATCTCCTTTACTTGTGACGCTGTTAGGATTGTTATGGCTCTCGTTGACCCTAAAATACTGAGACGCTTTCATTCCTGTTCTCTATCATTAAAAGAGAAAGGCAAGGTTCCCCTTCCTCCTAAATACTAAAGTTGATGAGCTACATCAAAACGGCTCTTCCACATCTTGCTAACTTCTCACTGGAGCATTCACAACCCTCTCACATGTTGGAGGATTCGGTCCAAACAGTCTGATGGGAAGAACCAGCCCACGGGCCAGGGGTGGCACCTTTTAGAAAATGAACTCAAGCCAGAGATGCACCCACCGTCAGGGCAAGGAATTCAGCCCTAAGGTTTAAACCTACTGATCTTTCGAGTTGGATGGCTCAGCGTGGAGGATGCCAACTCATGTCAACCTAGGTCTTATCTTCTGGGATAAATTTTGGAATGTGTAAAACATGGAAAAATCCAGAAAAAAAAAATCTAAGGGGTCATCATCATCTCTCAAAGTTGCATTCACCTGACTGGCACCACCTCGAAGGAAAGGAAAGTTGCTTATATCTTTCTTATGTGTGCGTGTGTGTCTGTGTGTGTGTGTGAATTTTACTTTCCCCTGTCTTCTTCCTATGACATGAAAGTTACACGAAAGAACAAAAAATTAAAAGCACCACACTTTACTCAACTGTGTGTGTGATGTTCTATTTTCTCAATAAGGTGCAAAAGGAGAGGGTAGTTCAAGGTCTTGCTGAGGTTCAAAGTTCTTGTCTCTTGATTTCAAGGCAGCCGTGGGGCTTTCTTTCCCTTTTAGTGTAAGCTCCACTGTGCAAAAATGTGCATTATCTTTGGTATTTATTTTAGGTAGTCTAACTTAAAATTTGAGATAACCCATTAACATCTTGGGGGGGAAAAAAAAAAAAAAAAACACATTAACAACAGCCCGGAGGCTACCATTTGGCTAGTGTTACATAATGCCCTTATGTAACCAGAGAGAGACAGACAGAGAGCACGAGGGAGAGAATCAATTCTAGCAAACGAATTACTGGCCTCAAAAAATCAGGCTCTCGTTTGGCAGCTAATAGCCAAATACTTGCCACTTTGAAGCGCATATCATGAGCTTTCAACAAAGTTCAACACTGACGTTTTAAATTACACACAAGGAAAAAAAAAAAAAAACTACACGGCAACAATGCGACGCGTGTTGGTGTAGTTAGCAGCTTTTCAAAAGTTAAGGCAGAGTCTTGCCTTTAAAACATTGAAAAATGTGATGCCATTTAAAAACATTCTTGTTCCCCAAAGAGAAGCATTCTGGAGAAGTCAAACACCCTACCAACCAAGGCTTGCCTGCAAGTTCAAGTTTGGTTCAAAACACAAAACACAGACACAAACACCCCATAACTTATTCTACACCGTGTTATGCGCCTTCGGGTCACGGGAGGCCTGTTTAGTGCTTCAGGGTCATCTTCGCGCTCACAGTCTTTCTCTCAAACCACCGCGCTAGCCCCAGTCCCTTGGGGTCACTTGCCTTGAACCACCTGCCCCTGGTACCGTCGTGTGCGTAACTGTTTTGGGCCTTTGACCAACAGACCGTGTTTCAGAGGAAGCACTCCCCAGGAGGACGCAGTCATATCTCCGACTCCCGTCGTAACGGCCTGGGCTCTAGAGGTACACTGGCCTGGTTGTGCAGGTCTATGTCCGGGGGCGTGTCCGTGCTTGTGCTCTCGGGGACCCCGTTTTCGCTGTCGTCTTCCTCTTTGCTGGTGAGGGCGACCTCATTTTCATAGCAAAACGAGTTAGCGTTCGACAGGATGTATTTCTTCTCCGCTAAGTCCCTAGCGCTGCACAGGGGCGTGTTGGGGACTTCATAAGTCTTGTGGAACCGAGAGTAGTCCACTTTGTAGTAATGTTTCTCCTCGAAGAGGACCGGCTCGTAGCGGTGACCCCAGAGGATCTCGTTGGCCAGGTACGAGCTCCGGCACTGCGTGGTCATGGCGGTGGCCTCCACCATCCCCTCGAGGATGACCACGATCTCAAAGTCTGCATTGTCGATGTCCTGCTTGCTCAGATCGTACAGAGGACTGTCCTCGTCGATCTCGTGGACGATGGTGATGGGAGACACCAGAAATATGCGGTCGATGCCGCTGTCGAAGCCCACGTTGATGTCTATCTGATCCAGGGGGATGTACTCCCCCTCGGAGGTGATTCTGGACTTGAGGAGCTGCGCACGCACGTGCGCTTCCACCAAGTGGCTCTTTCGGAGGTTGCCCACCCGCCACATGAGGCAGAGCTTGCCGTCCCTCATGGCGATCACAGCGTTGTGGCTGAAGACCAGCGTCTCGTTCCTCTTCTTGGGCTTGGCCATCTTGGCCATCACCGCGCCGATGATGAAGGCGTCGATGATGCAGCCCACGATGGACTGGAAGACCACCATGAAGACGGCCACAGGGCACTCGTCCGTGACGCAGCGGAAGCCGTAGCCGATGGTGGTCTGCGTCTCGATGGAGAAAAGGAAGGCGGCTGTGAAGCTGTTGACCTCGGACACACAGGCTTTGCTCTCCTTGGACGCGTCCAGGTCCCCGTGGAGCAGCGCGATCAACCAGAACACACAGCCGAAGAAGAGCCAGGAGAGCACGAAAGCCAGGCAGAAGATGACCAGCATCCACCGCCAGCGGATGTCCACGCACGTGGTGAAGATGTCGGCCAGGTACCGCTGGCCCTTCTCGCCCACGTTGATGAACTGCACGTTGCAGTGTCCGTCCTTCTTCACGAAGCGGCTCCTGCACTGCTGGCGGGTGTGGACTTTGCTCTTGCCGTTCCCGAATCCGTTGGCCACCGCCAGGGTGGCCAGCTTCATGCCGTCCTCCTCCGAAGAGACAATGCTGTAGCGGTTGGTGCGCACGCTGCCCATCGCTTCTGCTGCGGACGCCAGCGCTTCTGCTTTGGGAAACAGTCTGAGTTTTTGCAAAACCCTTTGGAGAAACAGGTTTGAATGTTCAGTGAGGACCCACACGCACAAAAAAAGAAGGAGGGATGGGGTCTCCAGGGGCCTTGAGGTTCTGGCTACCAAGGTCTGTCTCTTGACCTGCAGAGTCACCTTAGTAACTCAGCTGACATCCAGAGAACAGGTCCTGCAAAAAGAGAGAGAGAGAGAGAGAGAGATCTTTTATTACAAAAGAAGTTCATTAGGAAAGGGTTCTACTTTCTAATGCAACAGTTCCTAGCCAGACACAGAGACAGATACACAGAAATGTCCTTTATGATGAATTCCTGGGGTTTTCATTTCTTTGTGTAGCCCTAAAGAAATAGAAAGAAAATATTTTCTTGTATCACTTAAAAGCATGAAGTCGCTAAACACAGAAGAGGTAGTTGTTCATGATGGTGTTTTCTTTCTAACTTTTAATTTTTATATTGGAGTATAGCTGATTGACAGTGTTGTGATAGTTTCAGGTGGACAGGGAAGGGACTCAGCCATACTTATATATATATCCATCCCCCTCCCAACTCCCCTGCCACCCAGGCTGCCACACAACATTGACCGGAGTCCCCTGCGCTGTACAGCAGGTTTTTGTTGGCTGTCCATTTTAAATATAGCAGTAGGCACATATCCATCCATCCCTAACTATCCCTTCCCCTCATCCAAAGTCTCAGATTCCTGTCCCCCTATTTTTGGCCAAAAATCTAGAATATTCTACCTGTCTCCTCTTATGCTCTTCATTTGCCTTCTCTACTTGCTAGGGTCCCTGGTGATTAAGCAGAAGAAAGACTTTTCTAACTCCCAGGTTTGCTATGAAGCTTTAAGAACTCGGACATGTCAGAGAGCGTTTCGCATGAATGCAGAATGTTCATATTCACCGAGCAGCAGGTGCATTGTGGAAGAACGTGACGGCGCTCAGTGACGAGGCCGAAATCCAAAAGCATTGACTAGTTCATTTAACAGACAAAGCTGAGCAGACAGCCCTTCCCATCATCTGAAAGGGATGCGGGTTTCTAGAGACAAAACTGAGCAGACAGCCCTTCCCATCATCTGAAAGGGACGCGGGTTTCTGGAGACATTTTGGGCTTATTCCATCACATCACACGCTGACAGCAGCCGCCAAAAGCGGCAGAAACTCCTGATAGCATCTCTGTTCCTGCAAGTGATTCTGACTTGAAGATGCAGGCTCACTCTGGGGGATACAGAGTGATCCTGTTGCTTAGCAATGAGAGACCTGAAATTCTCTGGAGATGGGACTGCCGTGTGTAACGACAGGCGAAGAAGTAAGCACCTTTGTGCTCAAGGATCAGGTCTTCAGTGGATTGAGATAAGGCTGGGAGTCCATGTCTGTGTGCTTCCAAACACAGACAACTCTGTAGCAGTAAGTCACAGAGCCCCCTCAGCTCACTCACACTTGCAGCGCTGCTTTCTGACCTCTGTTCCTGTAGAGAAGATGCTCACCTTTACTTAATCCGAACAAATAAACAGCAGTTTTCAGTTTTCCCCTCTCTGCTCGTCTCCCGCCCCCTGCAACCCCGCCCCTGTAGTTAAAAATCATCTACTGACTTTTGACTTTCCATGTTTGGTCCAAAGGATATAATTTTTCCTGGATTTGCAAAAGGCTGGGAGAAAGTCTAGGGTGTTTTGGCAACAAAACACCAAATATAAATTTTAAAATGAACACAGCAGAGAAATGAAAAATAGGAGGGATGCTTGACTTTCAAACCACCAAAGCTGTCTCCTGGATTAAGGGGGGACAGTGAACAGCAAATGGACAGGATCAGAGATTCGTCGACACCCTGATGACGAGGACACCACTTTTTCTTTCTCCCCCCTAAACCACACTCACATGAAGCAGTTAACAGAACCACGTGCAACCAGATCAGCTACAAAGACAGCAAATCACTGATCTGTTTTCACGCACCCGCTGAGTAAAAAGGCAAGGTGTATTGCCTTTGAAAATGACTTGTTGCAGTCTTTTCACTTCTGCCTCTTTATCCAAGTTATTATGCAAGAATGTGCCCCAACACATTTTTCCTGAGATTAGTCATCTGTGAAAATTGCAATGTGTGTTACATTTTGGCAGCTTTTGACACCTGAATGATGCCCGATTTGAAACTGCCTTTGAATTACTTTATAAAAAGAAGGGACTGTGTCTTCTTACCCTTCCACCTGCCTCAATGTTTTGTCTGCTTCCCATGAAGTTTGCACTTGGACAAAAGAAACAAGACTCTGATTCCTCAGGGTTCTAGACCCTGGACACAGAATTTTTTTAAACAGAGATGTCAGCTGCTTTGGCTCCTATGAAACTGCCAAGCCCTTCGACACCACACAAACACAGGCAATAATATGGCACCAAATGCCGGTGCATCTTCCAAGAAGGGGGGGCGGGGCAGGGGGGCCTCGTTTAAGTAGCCTTGTATCCGTGAGTTCTGACTGACTTCAGGATTATAAGCTGACACCAAGAAATTCCCTTTTCATGATTCAAAACAATCCTTCCATCTGAGTTACCATTAGGGACCAGGAGTAGACAGTCTCAAATTTCTTCTGACTTATTTCTGCTCTCTTTCCAGATTAAAGCATAACAGTCATATGAAATCTAAAGACTGAATTACGACTTTCTAAAAATCTTGACCCCAGGACATTCGTCTGAATTCCACGAAACACACACGACCAGCTTCCTACGAATGAATAGCTTTCCGCATTTAGAATCTTGAAGAGAGCCTGTATTGAGCGACTCTTATTGTCTTATTTCCATTGCTAATGACAGAATTTGTTCCATATGCGGAGCATCTTTTAGAAATTTACCATTTCTGCCTGGAAAGGTGCGGGGAGAAAGGTTTTTCTGGCAAAATGGAAACTTTTGTCACCTCCAGCAGATACGTTCCAAAACAGATTCATGTGTATATGCGCGCACACATGATGTGTATTCAGACTTTGGTGGAGCTGATGATACAGCAAAAGCTGAGACGTTGCCAAAGTCTGATAGGGGAAGTGTCTTAATATTCCACTCTGAAGACTGTCTTTCCTATTAACCTGCCCACATGCCTGAGTGGCTGCAGGCAAGCAGAAAACTTCCTTGCCTGCACTTCTCAGACTGAAAATCACCAATTCATGAGCATCTGGGAAAACACTTTAATTAGGAATAGGGCTTTCATGCGACTTCATTTTAGGGCCACATTCTAAGTAAGTTCTTGAGAATCATCTGGTTAAGAACCGATGAAAACCCCCAGTGACTGCCCTCCTTGAGAGGCACAGCTCGGGAGAATTCACAAGTGATTTGATGAACAATGTGCAAATGCCCCCATTTTCAGCCAGAATATGTAAGGGCCTGAAATAAACTTAATAGACACAAACAATCATTTTTACCCCGGGCACAACCAACGAGGAAGAAAGTATTTCTGGGAAATGGAGAGGCTCCATGCGCTGCTCTTCATGTTAAGGCTATTTATAGGCTGAGCCCAAATTAAGCATAAGCAGTGGAAAAAAAATAGTTCAGGGCTTCCATCTCAAGGTAGATGTTAAAGGAGAGAGAGTTAGAGACAGAGATGAGGCTAAGGAGATAACACGGTGTAATGAATATATCCAGATCATTTTTCCCATCACCGAGATATTCCCAGGATGGATCATCCAAGAACAGAGACATGCTAACCAGGAAGACTAAGTGAGAATAAGTGGGTCCCCTCTTATGCTCGTGGTGTGGAGCGGATGAGAAAGTTTCCGAGTAAGGAGAGGAAACAGGGGTGGTAAAAGGACTGAACGAGAGGTCTGCTAATGAGTGTTCAGAGCAGCTATTCCCCAGCTGACGCCATATAGACCAGCCTGAGTGTGCTCTGGGCACACGGTTGCTACGAGAGCTCAAGGCTGGCAAAGCAACCTTTCAGAAGCTCAGTAAACAGAAGGGAGGGGGAGGGGCGCTTGGAGAGGAGGGGCACCCACTCATCTATGGGAGCCCCACATCTTTCATACTCAACAATGCGTATAGCATCACTTGGTATGCTCACATGCTGAACTATATATCTCTATAGCAAACAAAAATAAACACACACACACACACACACAAAAAAAAAGCTTGAAACTGTCCTTCTGTCCGGGTAAAGACGTGGTTGGTCTTTTATGCTACTCAAAAAGTCATGCAAGGACTTGACAAGGACTGGGCAGCCGGAAAGTCTGAAGGAAGTAGAAGAAGTAGAAATAACGCATGCTATTTTTTTAAAGGTCAGTTTACAAGAGCTCAGAACAAATAATCCTATGGAGAGCAATAACATAAAAAGAAAGTCCAGCAGGAGGGAGGGGGAGGGAGTGCAAGCAAAGTGACATGACCTTGACCCCAACTCTGACCCCCCTCCCACCGTCCTTAAAGTCAGTCTCTTAATTCCTCAGCCTGGGGATTTTTCTGGATTATGACAAATAAAAGTAAAACACTTGCAGTGGGGCATGAAAGTGAGCCGGAGAAAGCTAGCAAGCATACAGGTAACAGAGCGGGCACACAGCAGTCCTTAGTGGGAAAAATCTGACAGCCTACAGATTACTAAGGGAAGGAAAGCAAGTGGCAGAAAGCCACAGGCACTCTTTGCATACCCAAAGCACGCTTTCAAGTCAGGCCTGATTTCCTAAAAGGTAAATTCTTGGTTAATAGAAATCCCAGGATTCACAGCCGCATCTTAGTTACCATCCTGCTGACAGATCACCCAGACACAGACGATAAACTGCCCACTTCCTATCTCGATTTTTTTCCAGCTGTCATGATGACTCTGTTATGATGCAATCCTTTGCAGAATCAAGCCGTTTCGACCACCATGCTTCCCTGAAACCTGACCGTCTTCAAATTTCGGTATTAAAGAAGAGCAAGCTGCTTAGGGGAGGTGTGCAAGTTTCGCGATCTTAGGGCTCAGATCCAGCGCGAGCTCCCGTTCTCTTCCCCAGCAAAGCAACTTTGAGAGAAGCTCGCTGGGTTTGGAACTCAAGCTACACTTGAAGCAATGACAGAGGCGGTGGGGAGGAAAGACGCCAGGGGTCGAGACCGGCGCTGAGTCTCAAGGTTTGCCAAGGTTTTCTAGACGCATCCACTGCCCCCCCCCCCCCGCTTTTTTTTTCCCTCCTGAGAGACAGAATCGAACAGAGGCTCCCTCGCCCGGGTCTCCCAACTGAGCATTTCGCTACAGCTGGTGCACTGGAAGTTATGAGCACAAACAGATGCTGCAGAGAAATGCTTCTATTGCTCAACTGTTCCAAGCATGTCTCAGTATTTTTAGCTCTGAGGATGTTCTGGTGCGCACACAAACTCTATAGGCAGGCTCTGGGACTCCGGCGCGTGGGGGAGAACTAAAGGCCGCCTGACAGCTGGGCACCTCTGGGGCGGCCGGGCCGGGCCGGGCCGGGGACGGAAGCCCGAGTCCTCTCCCCGGGACCCACGGGCAAGGAGAGCAAAGCGGGGAAGAGAGCACACAGCAGCCCTTACCTGTTGCCGGCGCCGGAGCATGGGACACGGAGTGCAAGAGGGGGCTACAGAGGCATGTGAGATCCAGGAGTTTGTACAAGCGAGGGCGCCAAGGCGAACCAGCAATTCCCAGGACCCAGCGGGCCGGCGCCGGGGCGGGCTGCGCGCGGCTGGGGCTCCAGTGCGCTCTGCGCTTTCCTGAGCTCTTTTGAGGCGTCCGCGAGGCACCGGGCCGCCCGGCCCCGCCCCCGGCCGCGCCGGCCAATCGCCGCGCTCCCGGCCCCGCGGGGACCGCGCGGGGGGGAGGATGCTGCGCCCGCGGAGCCCGCGCGGCCGGCGCGAGAACCTGCCGCGGCTCCCGCCCCGCGCGCCCCCACGCCCGGCCGCCCGGGAGCAGGCGGCGTTTTTTTTTTTTTTTTAATATGATTTACCAAGCTCCAATTTTAATTCATTAAAAACAGAGATATAGAAATTCCATTTCAAGAGAGCTCGTTGTGTGAGTGGAACCTACCAGGATGGCTTCTGACCTGCTGATTTCAAATCTAGGACCCTGTCTCTTATACACATCTGCCCCGCGATCCTTCCCGCCCCCCGAATCCTGGGCTGAGCCAGCGGGGCGAGGAGGAGCCGCCGACGCAGCGCGGAAAGGGACCGCGAGCGGCGCGCAGAGCCCGGCCCTTCCCTCTCCCGACTCGGGGCGCGTGACTTACAGAGCGCCGGCGCTGCTCGGGAGCGTGAGCGGCCCGCTCCCGGCCGCGGGGTCCGCCCTCAAGCCCGGTCTCCACCGGCGCGCCCGGCACGCTCTGCTGATCTCAAGCCAGAGCAGTTAGACTCCCGAATTCTCCGCAGGAGCAACTCCTACGGGCGCTCGGCGCTGCCGCGCGCCGGCGCCTCCCAGCCTCCCGCCCAGCACCCGGGCGAGGGCATGGAGACCCTTTCACAAGCGCTGTCAACCGCAGTGTGAACCGGGCGTGGACCCTGGAACACTGTGTGTGTGTGTGTGTGTGTGTGTGCGCGCGCGCGCGTGTGTGTGTACACTGCGGAGCCGCGCACGCCTGAGCATTTTGGTGTCATCGCGAAGCTTTGCTCTTAAAGAATACTTAAGAATCCTCCTTACACCAAGTTTGCCATCCCTCTGTGTGTGTGTGTGTGGTGAATGATTATTTCCTCAAGCGATCACATGTGTCCTCTGCGTAGTTTAAACCTCTCCAAGGCCTCCTAGAGACGCCAAACGACTTCCACACGCTAGCTCGTCTTTCTGGGCGGTACCGCCGGGGTGGCTGTGCGCGAGCGCGAGAGTGAAAGCGACCCGGGAACCGGGGTTCGCGCCGGGACCCACTCCGAGCCTCCTTCGCGCGCTCGGCCCCTAGGAGGTGCTGGTGAAGTGCGCTTGGGCTGCGCGGGTCCCTCTGAACCCTGCCTCCGCCGGCGCGCCGCTCTCGCTCGTCTTCCTAAGACACTGACGTTCAAAGGGCCTGGCCCAGCTTGTGCCGGCGCTGGGACTCTGGCAGCCGAGCGCCGGGCTGTGTCACTCCACTTGCGGCGATGGTACCAACTGTCTTGCCTTTTAAAGCCCTCTCCGTGGGAATCATGGTTCACACCATGGAGGTCTCCTTTAACCTGTGTGAAGCCAAGTGCTATTTATAGGCCGTGTGGATTAACTGTGCCAAAGGGGTGGATGTATAGGAAGCCAGGCTGCAGCCTAAAGCTGAAAGAGCCTGGAGACAGACAGTAAGTCTGCATGACCAGTGGACAAAGGATGCGGTGCGGCTCACCGCGCTGCAGTGAGCTGCATCTCAGACGCGCTTCCTCGTGGATTTCTTAACTGGACCGGAGAGGTCCGATGAATCCTTCCAAGCATATTAAACCCAAATGGAAGGAGGCAATTCATCGTTTCTAGATGATGTCTTCTGTTATTGTGATTCAATCTATGCATCTGTAGATGGCTGAGGATTTTCCAAACCACAAAAATCCAACTCTCTTATTTCCAGGTAATGAGCTCTTTTTGAAGACCAGTCACCCGGAAAGGGATACCATTTCTCTGAAATTACGATTGAAATGGTTTTAATATGCTACTTTAAGTAAACTGAATACACCACAGGTCAGGATAGTTTCATATGATAGGAAAAATCTTTTTTTAAAAAAAATGAATGCAAAGTTATCAGATGATGGTTGTTTGTATAAATTTACTGATGAGAAATAAATTGCATATAAATACGTGTATCCTAGTCCTTCTTACCTACCTCACTTTCACCTCGCATGGAATGATATGCATCAAGGCTTATTTATTGAAGCCAAAAATTAGAGAAAGGTTGACTGTTTTAACAAGAAACTTCCCAATCTGAATAGACTGTTTCCCTTAATTATTTAGCTAAATAAGGAAACATGAAGAATTAAATTTTGTTCATAACTGAAACTTTATAAATGCAGGAGAGCATTGATTAACTCTATTGGTTCATCTTATAAGAAAAATATAAATGTGCATTTTAATGAATGAGATCTTTCACTATGTCCCTATTAGGAAAATTCTAGTGTTCCAAACCATTCAGTGCTTGGATAAATGTACTTTTTTGGAGCGAGTATGTGATATAGATTTCCCTGAGAGTATATCTCTTTTGGCTGAATCAGTCCTTATTTAGCAAAAATAAAAATAAAAATTTCCAATGCAGGTGGACACCAGTGCAGTTGGGAGTTGGGATCCATCTGTGGATTAAATTTTTCCAAGGAAGTGACATTTATGTCCTTACTGATTCCCTCCACAGTAACCACCTATAATATGAGAGCCAAATATTAGTCACAGTCAAGATCTGCAGTCAGATTATGAATGGTCGTGTGACGCAGAAGGACATTGTTCTGCCAGGAACACAAATCTTTCTTTTGTGCTTAAGTAAAGACCACCAGCAATTAGTTTTAGTTTTCAAGGGTCCATTAACCATCACTGCAGTCCATTTTATAATGCTAAGAGAAGAGAAGCTCCTGTTATTTGCATCTTCCTGGTAGCAAGCATCACTCACTAGTCTTTGCAGTAATAATTAATAGTCATAATAAATGGATAAGTAAATGTGTGTGTGTGTGTGTGTGTGTGTGTGTGTGTGTGTGTCTGTGCTCTGTCACTCAGTCACGTCTGATCCCTTGCAACCCCATGGACTGTAGGCCCCCAGGCTCCTCTGTCCATGGGATTCTTCAGGCAAGAATACTAGAGTGGGTTGCCATTTCCTCCTCCAGGGGATTGTCCCCAGCCAGGGATCGAAGCAGCGTCTCTTGCATCACCTGCATTGGCAGGCGAATTCTTTACCACTGTGCTAGATTGACTTGAAATATAGACAGGCTGGGTATGCAATCTGCTGCTATGAGAACAAGTCATCTGCCAGGGTATTTTAAGACCCTGACTGTAATCTTACCTGGGGGAAATTGCTTTGGCAGTTTCACTCACCATGTTGGTAACATTTCATCTTCATAATAAAATCTATAAAGGTACTCGTTGAGTAGCTACTTTGTACTTCAGCCGTGTGCTCAGGGACGTGGGAAACAGAAGAGGTCTGAACAGGAGCAGTTCCTCCCCTTCAAGGATCCACGATCTCTGAGCAGACAGACGGTGCATACGTGGAATGACTCAATGGCACGATAAGGCAGCCTGTGATTAAGTGCTAAAATGGGTTGGTGAGGAAAGAAGCATCTGGAGGGCTTCTGAGGAGTGGAATGAAATGGACGGGAACGTGTGGGGAAGTCTTTAGAATGGAAGACTTCACACGCTTGACATAATACTCATTCACACAGCTGTGTCAAGGCTGTTGAGAGCACACTGGGATGGGGTTGCCCCTCACTTGGATTGCATCCTAAATGCCCATTACGCGCTCAGCTCTGTCTGTATATGTGTAATTGTGTGTATAAATTATAAGCTGCCTCTAAGAATGGCATGTCCTTCCTGCATGCTGCTGCCTGCATAACTTCCTCTAAAGCACTGGGATTTAGTTCACGAGCCTTATTTGTCATTTGTCATCCCTGGAACACACAGTGATGTTGCCTTATTTATCTGGCAGCCTGGGAAGGCAACATATTACAGAATGACTTTTCTAAATAATTGAAGTTTGTTTGATTGGGAATGATTTTTCCCTTAGCATATGCATCCTCAAACTTTTCACTGGTGGCCCCTGTAGCATTCTGTATATATTTCCAGTATCATATATTCTGTTCCTCTCAGGCTATTGCAGATATATTTTCCCCTATATCTGTTTCCACCTACCAATCGGGACTGTTTTGAAGTCCACGGCCAATTTTTTATCTTTATATCCTTGTTGCCTTGCACATGGCTGAGCAAATAAATCAGGCTCAACAAATGTCAGCTGAATGATGAAAAGAATGAAAGTAACAATTTTTCTGAGTATAAGATGACTTTTGAATAATGACTCAGTAATGATTCATTATAATAAACATAAGTCATTTCATTTTTACCTACAATAGACAGCCTATCAAAATACAATAAGAACAGTGTCTTCCATATTAAATGACCCCAGATTGAGCTTATTTAAGTTGTTCTGCTTGTTTTTCCTTCTTCTCCATCAATGAGCCTTCACTTCTCATTTTTGCTTCTGCCAACGTGCTTGGAATTTACTCGGCTGTCACTATGTTCTGTTTAATTTGTTGATTCTAATATGCACTAGGCTGAGAAATTATGTAACCAAGGTTGTTTAAAAATATATGCAAAGTAAAAGTAAATATGATTTAAAGGGCTTAAAGTGGATGTATATTTTTGAAATAGTATGAGCATATGCTAAATTTGGAGTTACCTTGTTTTGGTTGGTTTCCTTTTTGGATAAAAAAGCTTTGGGGTATGGATTTATGGCATCTATTTTAGCTTCTCAGAGCACTTAAATGCTTCAGACCTTATATTTGCTGTGTTATGAATAGTTGAGAAAGAACTCTGGAAAAACAGGATTACCTGTCTGCCTGCAACTATGCATATGTTTATCTGTTTCTGTACAAGAAAATCATATGCTCATTTATTGAGAACTCATGTGCATGTTCACTTTGTCCGTTTATAGGATCTTGGTTTTTCATCAAATATATTAAAACCAACAACAATAAGTGGGATGGTTCTTTAAGAAGCTCACACCTCCAGAGCTGCTGAGTGGTTACTTAGTAAAGTTTCTGCCAGGCTCTGGAAGCCTTTCTTTATCTCGCGTGGGTGAGACAGTTACCCTCTGAAATTACATGTGTGTCTGAGGGCCAGACCTCACCACTGTGGCGGCTCTTAACACAATGATTGCGATGATCATTGTGTGTGTGTGTGTTATCTGTAGCATGTTAGCTCTCTCAAAGGTGAAAAGCCTGCAGCTTTGGTGCATTCTCTTATGGATGGTGGTGCCTTCAACAGGTAGTCCTGCCATAAGATGCACGCAACTTGGCTTTTTCCAGAACTAACAACAAAACCAACAGTTTCAGGCAATCAAAGCTCATCACTACTGTAGACATTTAAGGAAGGTGCCACACGCTACAAAGAGATTGCAAAACGTATTTTGTGTGATGTAAACAATCAGTCATCTCCAACTCTTTGCAACCCCATGTTCTGTACAGTCCATGGAACTCTCCAGGCCAGAATACTGGGGTCGGTAGCCTTTCCCTTCTCCAGGGGATCTCCCCAACCCAGGGATCAAACCCAGGTCTCCCACATTGCAGGTGGATTCTTTACCAGCTGAGCCACAAGGGAAGCCCAATGTCAACAATACTTTAATGATATTTTTGAAAGAAAGGCACATATATACCTGAATACCAAGGTTTGGGGTTATGGGTTTTAACAGTTGATGTGTGTGGGTTTTTAAGTGTAATGTGTATTTAGGTGTTTTTGTTTTAATTATCAGAGTAATATACGCCCATTGTGAGAAATGTACAATATAAGCATTACAAATACAGAAGAATGTAGGAACATAAACTAAGTCCACATTCCCACCATTATAAATACTTTGGTTATTTCTTACATTGTCTTATAGTTCTTTTTCTAATTTTTTATCTTTATTTTTTCATAATTTTAAATCAATTGTGCCATACTTTTTGAAAAATGAGTACCATACTTTTTATATGTAAGCATTTGTCATATACCAGAGCTTCCCAGGTAGCACAGTGGCAAAGAATCCATCTGCCAGGGCAAGAGGTGCAGAAGACATGGGTTCAGTCCCTGAGCTGGGAAGATCCCCTGGGGAAGGAAATGGCAACCCACTCCAGTATTCTTGCCTGAAGAATCCCATGGACAGAGAGAGGAGCCTGGCGGGCTATAATCCACAGAGTTGCAGAGTCAGACACAACCAAGCATGCACACACTTGTCATACCATCAGAAACCATTTGAGAGAATATATTTTAATGTTTGCATATATTTTATTTCCATAGTGTGTAGAACCATACTTTGATGAATCACCTACTCTTATACTTCTATATTCATTTTTGCTTTATGCTCACAAGGATGCATTAACTGTCTTTGTAGACTAACGTTTATCTGCATCTCTTGCTGTTTTCTTAGAATATGTGTCCAAATGTAGAATGACTTGGTTAAAGTTTATGATCTTTTACAATTCTTTTTTTTTAATTGCAATTATTTCAGATCAAATTCCGTTGCATTGGATTTCAAGGATCTTCTAAGTTATGACCTGGACAATGGTGATAGCGTTGCACAGTGGGGAGAGGTTTTGGGCTTTCGGTCAGCCTGATACGATCTGCAACAGTGATCTAGCTAGCTGTGAGTGACTGTTATAGGGATTAGAAATAATATACATGAAATGCCTGACCTGTAGCAATCACTTAGATTGTGGTAGTTTATACTACCACTGCTGCTACAAGATGAGAAAATAACTTAGTTTGAGGAATAAGATATTTAAAAGAGATATTTGGGAAGCCCCACTTTTCGTAAGAAGCCTTTAAATAACATAGTAGTCAATGGCAGTGCCTGATTATGTGCTAAAATCATAAACAGGTAAGTGTCTGATGCATTCAGGAGAATATTACAGCTGTATCTGGAAATAGAAATTGACCTTCAGTAAGTGAGTAACATGAATTTTTCCAGTTGGTGGTCACCATTTGTATAAATTCGTGAATAAAGGGATATGAGAATTGAACATGAAGTCTGAGCCAGATTTTAGACCCTTAAGGCAAGCAGGACGAGTGGACACTGTGTTCTGTAGACAGATGAGTGAGGGAAAAGATAAGAGGCATGAGCAGGCCTGTTGGGGCCGTCATCTGCCATTTCTTCCTCCACTGCTTATGGCTACAGTCCTACCATGGGATCTTCTGTCTTTTTTTTTTTTTTTTAATATGATTTACCAAGCTCCAATTTTAATTCATTAAAAACAGAGATATAGAAATTCCATTTCAAGAGAGCTCGTTGTGTGAGTGGAACCTACCAGGATGGCTTCTGACCTGCTGATTTCAAATCTAGGACCTCCTCCTCCACTTTCTGCAGAATATAACTTTTTATAGCTTCTCTCCTAAGAAAAATTGAGAGATCCTAGAATATTTTTCACAGGCACTTACTAATTCCAAATGTTTGACCCACTATTCCTGCTGTGGGAGGATTTTTTTTTTCTATTTTAAATTTAATTTGATCAGTGTCGGAGGATTCAATTCATTCCTTCTTCATTGACCAGTTTCTGTACTTAAGGCCTACAACCTCAGATGATATTTGGCTCCAGACTTTTGATAAAGTTTTGTTTTAACAGCCACAGCCCCTGTGTATCAGTTGCAAATAAATAAAATGTGTATCACGACTATGCAAAAATAAAATGCTTGTATCCTACTATTGCCAATAACATGAATGCCAAATGGGAAGAGAAAAGTGACATCAATAGCATTATATGATTAAAGAAAAAATTATATTATTATTATATTATAGTATATGATTAAAGAAAACCCAAGTTATGGCATTACTCATTGGATAGGTGTTTGCTTAGATGTTTTAATGTACTAATTAGGACCAAATCTAGATATTGCTTCTCCTGCGTGTGAATTTTCAAATATTAAAGAAATTCAAATGAATTATCACTGTGAACAAGCATTTTAGAAAGCAGCTTCTATGGTTAGCAGAAGAAGGCCTCTGAATTTACAGCAGGCTTGCATTCTTTCACATTCAGTTTCAGCTTCTGATCTTCTTTTCAGCAAAGAAGATCTCATTTCAAAACTTGTACTTATACCCAAATCTATTCTTTTACAGGGCTTGCATAACTGAGTCACCACGTTTCAGCCAGGCAGGAACTTGTCAGTTATACATTATAAATAAAGCTCTTTTGTAACCTGATTGTCATTTCCCTGCATGAAAACTGAAATACGTGAGGACTCACAGAGTACCTGTTAAGTCAACTTGGGGGAAAAAAAAAATCAGTTAGGAGATCTAGCTGTCCTGTTGACTGAGATGAAACCTCTCATCTGTGCTAACACATGCAGTCATGCTTCTGAAAGGAAAATCCTTGAAAAACAATAACATATTTCCCACATGGAGGAAAGGGCAAACCCCAGCGCTATTGCTCTTAATGTCTATTATTTTATATAAAAATGCAGTGTCTCCTCAGTGCAGAATTAGGTAAAGGAAGGAATATACTTAAAAAATGAATTGGCAGAAAGCAAAATCAGAGTATCGATAAAACACAGACCCTTGCACTCACACATACACACGCAGGGCTGCATCTGTTGACCGAATGATGACGCAGCCAGGAAACCCCTTAGAGGTTGGAGGCGGCTCAGTTTTGACTTGCAGCTGCTTCATTCCGACAGAAGAGCTGTAGTCAGCATCGAGGCTCTGCTTCTCAGAGACTTGCTGTCCTGATTCTCGTTTCACGGTGTTCAGAGTTCAGTTATATTTTACAGTTTGCAATTTTAAGAAAGCATCTACTCACCATTGCATCCATACTTCTTAGGCATTAAAATATGAAAACTGCCATGCAGAAAGTAGCAACTCTCTCAGTATTTTCCAGCAGCGATCTATACAGCTCTGAGGCTAAGCAGCTTCAGTATTTCCATAGGACACTAGCTGAGTATACATATCTTGAGCAGTTTTCTGAGAGGAGAAGACAATCATGAAAAGGCTATTTGCATTTTCTTGCAGAAGTGATCTGAACATTTGCCCGGTCAAAGCATCATTTGGCACAAAAGACTTAGTCAGCAATGCCATGTCCGCAGTTTCAAGATCCGAGCAGTATAATTGAAATTTATGCAAGCCTCTTTAATCCTGGGCTCGGAATGAATCAGTGCTCTTCCCTAAGTGAATTAAGCACAGAAATTAGTTTACCCCTTTCTACGCTCTCTTCTTTCTTCCTGCATTGCTTGTCTTGGTTCATTTTCCTTTTCTCCATGGTCTGTACCTTATTTCAAATCCTACCAAAAAAGGGAGCTGGGAGCCAGGGACCCAAACATAGTCAGAAATCAAGGCACACAGCTCAGCATTGTCTGCCTGTCCTAATGACGTACTTGGTTCATCTCTACACAGTTCCAGCTCCACCGGCCGCCTCGCAGAGCATAATCTACAAGGCAACGTGTTGCCAAAGCACGAACACGCTCGAGCACCTAAAACATCAACCATCTTCTGCAGGTGAGACAGTCCAGTCCACAAAAAAATCATTTCTGAAATTATTCCTCCATTAGGGAAAGCCTTCCCTGTGAGTTGACTTACAGGCCATGATGTCAAACCACAAACAGAAAGAAAAGACAAGAAAACAGGAAAGAACTCTAGGCCCTGATGGATGCTCTGTCCTTTCTCGGGTCTCCTGAGCCCGCTTCCCCATCTCCATCTGGAGCTACCTGACTTGCAGCCCGTTTGAAGCCATGTAAGAACTTGAGGTCTCTCCGACCCAAGAATTCACCCCTAACTCCTCTGAAGACCCTCTAAGACCAAGAAAAAATTTTTCTCACAGGCTTGATTTTGAGAGAGACTCTGAGTTAAATGAATGGCATAATTTCCTTTCTGTGCAAATACCAAGGTATTTATTACTCTTACGTAATTTCCAGGGAGTCAGTTACATGATCTGACTTCTATTCTGTTGGACAACGGAGGGATCTTACCGTCAACCAGTCACCCTGGGTGAGAACATACCCAAGGACTGATCTATGACTGCTAAGAAGCCTAACAATTCCTGGAAGGAAAAGGGTTAAGAGCCAGTAAAAACAGCATAAATTTACACATGACCTCCTGTGATTACACTTTTATTCTCTTCCTTGCAAGGAACAACAATGGCAACCCTCGTAACTAAAGCTTCTGGTCAAAAAACCTTCTCCCTAGAGAACCTGTTTGCACTCACTTTAGATGATCTCAACAACCTTCTGGTTAGAAAGGATCTCTAGACAGAGATGTACCTGCTGGTGAGTTTTCTTTCCGAAGCATCTAAAAGGTTCACTGTCTCATGGGAAAATCATCTCTACTACTGGGCTGTAGGGAGCAGGCTTCCGTGATTGGTTTGTGACGGTTTGATTCTGCCTGAAAGTACTAGAAAAATAACTGCTTTGTCCCAAACTTAACTTGCTAGGCAAGAAGATGGTTTGAATAGCCAGGGAACTTGGCTTCAGAAAGAATTATGGGCAGATAAAAGTCTTAGCAATGACTTAAAAGAAAAAAAAAACTACTTCTGATAATATCACCTTTCATCAATCACACTCTGCCCTCTTTCTACAAAATATAAGAAGAGGATTTTTCTAACAAGTGGAAAGTATTTTGGGAAAAACTTGTTGTTGTTTAGCCTCTAAGTGTGTTTGACCCTTTGCAACCCCACACACTGTAGCCCGCCAGGCTCCTCTGTCCATGAGATTTCCCAGGCAAGAAGACTGGAGTGGGTTGTCATTTCCTTCTCCAGGGGATCTTCCTGACCAGGGATCCAACTCACATCTCCTGCATCGGCAGGTGGGTTCCTTACCACTGTGCCACCGGGGAAGCCTCTGGGGAGGAGAGGAGGCCGTGTTTATTTCATTTATGGATGAGAGCAAATGCTTCAAAGAGAGCAAAGTGCAACAGGTGCCCACGCTTCCTCCGCCCCGGCCCTGAGGAGGAGGCTTCTTCAGATGAGCGAGTGTGCTGGTGCAAACCGAGCTTTCAGGGAGGGATTGACGGGAACCAGTAGAAAGTGGGCAGGCTGGGGGGTCAGCCTCTCCTGCTCTCAGCTCAGGTCTCGTAACTGGTCCCCCGCCTCCTTCCCTTTCTTCTCTTCTCTTTCTCCTCCAGGAATTTTCCATCAGCTGGAGAGCAAGGACATCTGTCGTCACGCTGGTGGGCGAAGCCCCACTTTTGCCCTTGGCTGTGGGTGCATCTGGTGGCCTGAGTTCGTACAGCAAGAGCTAGAGGGCTACCCTGCCGGGGCCGCCGTCTCCTCCTCCCCTCCTCCCTCCTTCCCTGCTGTCTGCACACCGACTCCTCCAGGAAAATCTCCACGGTGTTTCCTGGCTCATCTGAGATATGCAGAGATTGCAAAGAGCTGGTCTTGGGAACTTTTGAATATGATTGATTCAAGAGAATTCAGTCTTAACAGTTCTCCATGAACTGAATTAAAATGGGGGAAAGTAGCAACCCAGGAGAACATACACAGAGATAACATCCCTGGAAGGTTTCTCTTTAAAAACCAATTCTGACAACAACACTCAAGTCAACAGACTCCCCGGGGGCCAGAGGCAGAGGTCAGAACCACGTGAGCGTGGTCCTTGTGGTCAGATGCCCAGGTTGGAGACAGTGCCCAGAGGGTGGGCACCAATGATCCCCCAGCCGTGGGCACTGCGGGAAGAGTCCTAGGGTTCCCGAGAGTCACAGGTCCACTGTCCAGGCGACTGCTCTTCTGCTTTCTGCGACAACAGTCTTAAAGAAACAGGAGTCTGTTTCATAAATAATGGAGTTCCATAAATATAATGCTGTGTGGAAAAAAAAAAACACAATTCTTGCAAAATTCTTTTATGGAGGGACTTCCCTGGCACCAGACAAGGCCAACTTTGAAATGAGTTTTCTCCCAAGCATATCCTCCTTCTTTTGTTCATGAGAAACAATATAAGTTTGAACATTTTTCATGGGAAATCATCTGCAGCAAGAAAATGACCCAGAGCAGCGACTCACACTTGTTACGAGAATACCCTTATATTAGACCTATAGGAAATAATGCTATTCTCTGAAACCTGGGTCTGTCTAATATTTTAAATCAAGAGGGTCATCCTTTCCATGGTCATAGAACAGGGATCTGCAAACCAGAGCCCGCAGACCAGATATGGCTCGTGGTCTATGCAGCCTGTGAGCTAAGAATATTTTCATGCCCTTAAATAGTAGGGGAAAAAGACGAGTTTGTGGCGCTTGATGTGCGTATGTGCTGGGTCTTTGTTGCTGCACACAGGCTTTCTCTAGGTGCAGCGAGCAGGCGGCTACTGTGCACAGCAGTACGCAGATTTCTCTCTGCCGTGGCTTCTTCTGCCGCAGAGAGCAGGTTCCAGGCTGGGGGGCTCCAGGGCACAGGCTCAGTGGTTGTGGCACATGGGCTTTAATTGCTGAGTCAATTAAGTGGACCTTCCTGGGCCAGGGATTGACCCTGTGTCCCCTGCATTGCAGGCAGATTCCTATCCACTGTACCACTTGGGAATTCTGACACTTGCATATTTCATAAAATTCCAGTTTCTGGATTTATAATGTTGTGTGGAAACAGAGCCATGCTTACTTGCTTACATAGTGTCCCTGATTGTTTCCGTGCTGTAACGCAGAGTTGAGTGGATGAGACAGAGATCATATGTGGCCCACAAAACCGAAACTGTTCACTACTTGGCCCTTGAGTGGGAAAAGTCTGCTGACCACTGGCCCAGGCTCAGACCAAGCTGAGTCGGAAAGACAGGTATGCTATTCCCGCCCCTCTGATTCTAGGCTCAATAAATGTAACTGAAGGGTTTGTTTGACCGTTGAGGCCTTCTTGTTAAAGTGAAGATGAAATATTTGTAGATTTATTTTCAGATTAACTATCTAATGCTGGTGAAATATGTTTTCAACCATCACATATTTTCTGTTCAAACTAATTATCATTGATATATCTTGATCAAATTAACTTATATATTACAGTTAAGTGGCTTCCAAGTGGATTTGTAAAATAAAATTAAGGTTAATATCAAGCCTTAAAAGCAATGAATGTCAAAACTGATTCCGCAGAGGGACTTCACTGGCGGTCCAGTGGCTGAGATTTCAGGCCCGTCAGTGCAGCGGGTGAGGGTTCTGTCCCTGGTCCGGAAGCTAGGATCCCACATGGTTCATGGCCAGAGAAAACCACAGACAAACCATAAAGCATGAAGCGTAGAGTAAGAAGTCCAGAAAAGACTGTAGAAAAAAAAAGGTCCACATTAAAAAAAAAGGCAGAATTTTTTAAAAAACAAAACTGACTCCATAGGGATTGAATATATTTTGACCTATTTTTCAACATTGCTAATTTTCTTGATTTTTACAAATCTATGGCTAGATTGGCGGTCCAGTGGCTGAGATTTCAGGCCCGTCAGTGCAGCGGGTGAGGGTTCTGTCCCTGGTCCGGAAGCTAGGATCCCACATGGTTCATGGCCAGAGAAAACCACAGACAAACCATAAAGCATGAAGCGTAGAGTAAGAAGTCCAGAAAAGACTGTAGAAAAAAAAAAAGGTCCACATTAAAAAAAAAGGCAGAATTTTTTAAAAAACAAAACTGACTCCATAGGAATTGAATATATTTTGACCTATTTTTCAACATTGCTAATTTTCTTGATTTTTGCAAATCTATGGCTAGACTTTGACAAGTGCGCTGTTCTATAAAGCAGTGGTCCCCAGCAGTTTTTGCAAGGGGGACTGGTTTCATGAAAGACGTTTTTTTCAAGGATGCGGGTGGGCAGGGGTGCGGGGATGGTTTCTGGATGGTTCATTTATTGTGCACGTGATTTCTGATCTAATGCCACTTCTGGTCTCACAGGTGGTACCAGTCCGTGGCCTGGAGGTTGGGGAACCCTGCTATAAAGGGGTCTGAGAGTCTGTGAAACCATCAGATAATTATTTACCTTTGGGTTGCATCAATCCAACCCACTTTTAATTCGATCTCATTAGTGATCATTAAATGTTGCAGTTAGCAGTGTGTAGTGATTGAAAAACATCCAAAGCTACAAATAATTGAATAAATTGGATTATTTTGCAAATTCTGGTACATTTCCTCTAGGAACTGAAGTGCAAAGTTACCTAAAAACTTATTCCTCCTCAATATTTCTAGGAATTACTTGAGGTTTGGTCTCTTCTCCCTGAGTCCACTGAATGTGCCTACAAGTCTAATTTAACCTGTTGGGTAAGAGTTAAATTTCCTTTAATATCAAAAGCTCAATATTGAAGACATAAGGGTTTTGGACTTCTGCTCATTTCAATGTTTTGTTTAAGAGGAAGAGAAACTGCTGCCCGTTTCATCATGAACCCCTATCCCTGTTCTTTCCTTTTTTTTGTTTCATTATTGACAACATGAAATGCTAAACCCATAGGCAGACCCCGTAAATCAGATTCTAACACATGAAAATCTTCCTGAAAATACTGATTTCCAGTGAGCTTGTTTCTGATAGGCAGACAATATATTTTTTATAACATAATTACATAGTAGGATTAATGGCTATGCTTCCATATAGAACAATTTGCTGTTCAGATTGTGTGGTATAGGTGGGTAGATTTTTAATAACTGCTGCTAGGAGTCAATTGCAGAGAAACATAGCAGAGGGGAAAAAATCAAAGAGGAAGATGATGAGATTTTAAATATAATAAATGGCTGCATGTCATGAGGAAATCTAGGAAGAAACTCCATCAAATAGTAAAAAGAAAGAAAGCCAACTCATTCCATCCTAATGAAATTTTGAGTTCCAGAATCTACTCTAATGAAATGAAAATGATCATATGAATTACCTTAATATAGGATTCCCCCGAATCCATTATATTTAACATCAAAATATTTTATTTGAAAGAGGGACCTGAGTGATCATTGGGGTTAAATATTCATTTAAAATTTCATGGCAAATTAATTCTCTTTTTAACCCTGAAGAAGGAGTTGAGCAAAGTTCTGTCTAGAGTTATTTTTCTATGATCTCTTTGGTCAAACTAAAATGGCATAAATTGTACTTTATTGGATCTCTTACCAATGTGATCTACCAGAAATAAAATTGTTATAGTCAGTTTTTAAAACCCCTGCATGGATTTAAGTCCCCGGGAAGTCATATCCTTTAAATGATTATAATATAAAATATGAGTCATTACCTTAGTTCTCCATGAACTGGGTAGTCTCAGTTCTGACAGTCAATATGGCTTAACTATACTATTTCTTCTCTTTGTTTTTGCAGTTACTTTAAGTTGATGATCTCTGAAGGCTGATCTAGAGGTGTTACTATAATTAATATTCTTATCATAGTTTTCAGTATAGAAAATACTAACTTAGGGATACTACTTTCTTTCTTCACATTGCACACGAGTTTACAAACTCCAATTTTGTGTCTCTTCGACACAGTGTTCTTACAGGAATATGGATTTCCTTCATACGCACTCTTGAAAAGACTAAATAGCCTGGCAACCATCATTGCAAGTAATCAGAGCATGAGAAGGATGTTCTCAAGAGTGTTTCCTTTGTAAACAAGCACACCGGCAAATTTTTGGAAAACTTTGTTGTCTGTAGAGTGTGATAATCAACAAAAATCAATGATTTATTTTAGTGACCCAGTAAATGGCAATTTGTGTGTGTGTGTATGCTCAGAGGCTCAGTCGTGTCTGACTCGGTGACCGTGTGGACTGTAGCCCACCAGGCTCCTCTGTCCATGAGATTCTCCAGGCGAGAATACTGGAGTGGGCTACCATTTCCTTCTCCAGGGGATCTTCCTGACCCAGGGACTGACCCCTGTCTCTTGTGTCTCTTGCATTGGCAGGCGGACTCTTTACTGATGGGGCACCTGAGAAGCCCCTTTATTGTAAGCTAAAGCTAAACACTCCCCTCAGTCAAACATCACAATTAAATTTACAAAAATCACAAAATATACATTAAAATAGAATTTCATTTACAATATTTGTCAATACTTTTAAGACGACACAGTGCGCATGCCCCAGGAATCAATATGGTCACCTATACACTAACATACACTCAAGCGTGGCTTTACGACTGTTTCGTTTATTCACAGAAAGCCTATTATCAGCCCTGACTCCATCACTCTCTCCTTAGAACACGGTCAATGAGCTTATTTAGCTTTTATGTTCTAATCAATTGGTTGCAAATAGCCCCATTCGATTTTAACCTTCATTAACTGTGTGCTCTGTAAGAGGAAATTTTAAAAGTGTGAAAAATAAACTTAGAAGTTGCATTAAAAAAAAAAAAAACTTTGCTTTAAAAGGATATTCCTACTGTAGAGTGCAGGGAACTCTGCTCAGTGTCATATGGCAGCCTGGATGGAGGTGGGTTCAGGGCAGGAGGGACATGTGTGTGTCCAGCTAACTGCCCTGGTTGGCCGCGTGAAGCTATCACAACGTTGTTAATCGGCTATATTCCAATACAAAGTAAAAAGTTTAGTTTAAAAAATTAGGGCTTCCCTGGTGGCTGAGACGGTAAAGAATCCACCTGCAATGCAGGAGACCTGGGTTTGATCCCTGCATCAGGAAGAACCCCTGGAGAAGGGCATGGCAACCCACTTCCGTATTCTTGCCTGGAGAATCCCATGGACAGAGGAGCCTACATCCATGGGGTCTTGAAGAGTTGGACACGACTGAGTGACTGATGCGCACACACACATACACACACACACACACACAAGAGAGAAGAAAGAAACAAAAGGATATCAAAGGATATATCCCAAATGAAGGGAGCAACAAAGCCCTGAGGATTTCTCCCCGCCCCTCTCCCCACAAGCCGGCTGTGGAAAGGAAGCTGGGTGGGCGGGAAGGAAGTCCATAGCAGCGGTATACAGACGGGCACAGGACTTCACAGGCGGTGCTAGAGGTAAAGAATCTGCCTCTCAAGGCAGGAGACACAGGAAACGTGGGTTCGATCCCCAGGTGGGGAAAATCCCCTGGAGGAGGGAATGGCAACCCACTCCAGTGTTCTTGCCTGGGAAATCCCATGGACAGATGGGTGTGGTCAGATGTTCTTCTTGAGCCAAAATGGTGATCTAGTGCTAATTTCTCAGTGTTGGGGTCCATGTGTCAATAGCTGATCAGCTCGGTTTTCTCTGTCATTGTAACATGTAAGTGCATATGCACGCGGTCAGTCACTCAGTCGTGTCCGACTCTCCGCTACGCCATGGACTATAGCCCACTAGGCACCTCTGTCCATGGGATTCTCCAGGCAAAGATATTGGAGTGGGCTGCCATTTCCTTCTCCACCGAATCTTCCTGACCCAGGGATCAAACTCTCATCTCTTGCATCTCCTCCCATGGCAGGCATATTCTTTACCACTGCACCACTCTCAGGCACCCCTCACAAAAAGAAAGCATACTAATTTGGAAAGTTGGACTTTTATATGGATAAATTCTTGGGAACTCAGCTTGATGATAAATGTTCTAGATGAAGAAAAATACAATCATACTGGCTGGTGTTACTCTGCATATATGATCACTGAGCTTAGAGGAACTGTACAAAAAAGATCTTCACGACCAAGATAATCACGATGGTGTGATCACTCACCTAGAGCCAGACATCCTGAAATGTGAAGTCAAGTGGGCTTTAGAAAGCATCACTACGAACAAAGCTAGTGGAGGTGATGGAATTCCAGTTGAGCTATTTCAAATCCTGGAAGACGATGCTGTGAAAGTGCTGCACTCAATATGCCAGCAAATTTGGAAAACAGCAGTGGCCACAGGACTGGAAAAAGTCAGTTTTCATTCCAATCCCAAAGAAAGGCAACGCCAAAGAATACTCAAACTACCACACAATTGCACTCATCTCACACACTAGTAAAGTAATGCTCAAAATTCTCCAAGCCAGGCTTCAGCAATACATGAACCGTGAACTTCCAGATGTTCAAGCTAGTTTTAGAAAAGGCAGAGGAACCAGAGATCAAATTGCCAACATCTGCTGGATCATGAAAAAAGGAAGAGATTTCCAGAAAAACATCTATTTCTGCTTTATTGACTATGCCAAAGCCTTTGACTGTGTGGATCACAATACACTGTGGAACATTCTGAAAGAGATGGGAATACCAGAGCACCTGACTCTGGGAGTTGGTGATGGACAGGGAGGCCTGGTGTGCTGCGATTCATGGGGTCGCAAAGACTTGGACGTGACTGAGCGACTGAACTGAACCGAACTGAACTGAACCTTAGAAGGGACTTTGGGGCCACTCTCGATCCTATTCTGTTTTCCTAGTCCATTCACACTGGTGGTCAATGAGATGAGGATTTTCTCAATTCAGCTCAGTTCAGTTGTGCAGTCCTGTCCGACTCTTTGCGACCCCATGGACTGCCACACAACAGGCCTCCCTGTCCATCACCAACTCCCGGAGTTTAGTCAAACTCAGGTCCATTGAGTCAGTGATGCCATCCAACGATCTCATCCTCTGTTGTCCCCTTCTTCTCCCACCCTCAATCTTTCCCACCATCAGGGTTTTTTTCAAATGAGTCAGCTCTTCGCATCAGGTGGCCAGAGTATTGATTTTTGATCTCCACTCAAATCTCTAATAACTTTCCCTTTCATCTGATCCCCTGGCTTGCCATCACCCTGGAAAATAAAGGGAAACAGAGAAGAGCATGTCTCCAGCCATCAGCCCCTCCCCCAGCTGAGCGTGAAGCCCGCCTCTCCCCTCGACCTAGGTTCGTGGTCTCCCATCCCGCGCCTGTGGTTCCCGTGCCGCCTGCCCGCCACCTGTGGTCTAGTTGCCACTCCCTCCCATCTAGTCAAGGACTCCAATTCTTCAATTATCTCCTCTCTCTCCTACATCATCTATTTTTTCCCCTCTACAAGATCCTTCCCATCTGCTCATAAACATGCTCAACGACCTCCCACAAACAAAGGAAAGAAAGACACAGCGGAAAGCTTGCCTTGACCCTGCCTTTCCCTCCAGCATTGACTCTCCCACTGACCTTCTTCCCTTTCCATCAAGATTTTTCCAGCGTGGTCCTTCATCTCTCACCCCTTGTTCTCTGCTGAACCTCCTCGAGTCAGGTGTTGGCTCCCGGCAGATGCTCAAGTCCAGGGGCAACTCTGTCCTCTCAGCCCTGGGGTCTAAGCCACATCCACAGCCAACCTCGTATCGCTTCCTTTTCTCTGCTTGGCTCTTTGGTAGCCACTCTTCTCGGTCTTTTCCGAGGCCTCTTGGATGGCTCTTTCTCATGACCCTTGAATGAGTGTGTGCTGTGTCTCTGGCTCACAATATTGCAGTGGCCCTGGCTCTGGTACCCTGTTCCCCACCCTCTATCCAGCCCTTGGGAGAACTCTTGCAAGCCTGTACCTCTCCCTACAGATCTACGCAGAGGCATCTGGCCTTCTCCCCCAACTCCAAACTCATGGATACACAACCTCCTACCGACTCTTCCCCCCTGAGAATCAAAGAGCTATCTGGAACGCAAAACTGAGCTCTTCATTTTTGCTGCTATCCCCAGATTCTCAACCTTGTTTCTGCTCTAGCGTCTTTGCACTGGTTTGGAATTCTCTTTCCCCAGGGATCCACCGGGATTGTTTTCTCCATTCTAGGCTTCTGAGAAAACATTGCTTCAACTGAGAGGCCTTCCCCAATGGCCCTACCTAAAATGACATCCCCCAGTCTTTGCAGGAATACACACCTTTATTTTTTTGCACGACTCTTAACTATGCCTGGCCTCAAATTGTTTCTTTACTTCCTGTCTCTCCCACTAGGTAGTTCTTCCAAAAGGGCAAGATTATTTTTCTGGTTAGTTGCCTTCAGAGTGTCTGTGAATGACCAGACACAAGATAAACACTCAATGTGGGAAGCCATGAATTAATGAATTTCAGAAAAATCCGGTACTGTGACTGAAAACTCTTATCTCACTGGCGGCAATAATGCTAGACCTGGAAAGTAGACAGATAGGTGGATGGATCGATCACTAGATAGAACTGACAGATGGATGGACAGATAGCTACGTGGATGATTGACAGATGATAGAGAGCGAGCTGGGACAGAGAGATGGATGGATAGACAGAGAGTTTTAAACTTCTGTGAGGTGCATTTCCAATTCGCGGAGTCATTACCCTCCTGAATGAGGGGGCATCGCAGTGTCTTTCAATGGCAGGGATGTGAATACGGGGAGGAGATGCCTCATTCAGAGTACGAGCCCAGAGACGCCTCCAAGCTCCGACCACCGTCCCTGGGTGCCAGGGTCTCGAGTGCCTTCGCATGCCCCCCGCCGCTTAGTCGTCCCTACACCTCAGCGAGCTGAGAACTCATGCCTGTTCCACAGACAAGGAAACTGTGCCTGAGTGTGAGCCCCGTCTGCCTTTGTGTCTGCCGTTTGCACACCCACAGGGGCAGCCCGTCCCCAGGGGACGCGAGGGGACGTGGGGTCCACGGAGGTGGAGGGCGGCCTGTGTCTGCTCTGTGATGTGAGGAGCTTGAGCGTCAGTGGGTTGGGGCAGCCGGGGGGCCCTGGGAGCAGGTCCCCGCGGAGGCTGAGGGGTGACTGAGGTTGGCCAGCGGGCGCCCTGCTAGTGACCCAGTGAGCCGGCTTCGATGCCAGGTCCGCCCCCCTTCGAGATCTCTTCGTGAATTAGAGCATGTGACAAGGAGGTGCCCAGAAAGACCGGGGGGAGAGGTACAGACGACGAGAGAGACGCAGGAAGAGAAGTTCACAGATGCAGAGAGGAGGGGACGGGCCGAGGGCGGGCTGGAGGGGCCGGGAGCCCCCGTGAGCAGCGCCGCGCGCCTCCTCCACTCGCCTCCGCATCCGCGGATCCTGTGAGCCGGCTCCGCTCTCACTCTCCACGCACACGCTGTTTACAGTGAGGATGGCTGGAGCTCCACTTTGCTCTGCTCCCTTCATCCCTGATAAAACACTATAGGCTTGAAGCAAGCGCTAACAACGAGAAACCATGGCCAGTCCACATCCGACCTGAGGACAAGATGCATTGCTTCCTCGCTGTGTGAGCAGGTGACCATGCTCAGCTGTTCTATTTCTCACATCTGGATGCGGCCAAACATGGAATTCAGAGAACGGAAAAATCCTTTAAATCAAGATCACAACTTTTTGAAATGCATAAAAAGTATGAGATGAGATATCTATTTACACAGCAAATCTCTGATAATATATATATTTATAAAAGCAAATCTGTACTCGTGTTACTAAAACCAAGTTTCTTAAAAATGTTTCCAGGTATACTAATACAGTATTGGTCATTGATCCCTAAATGGCTGGCTACTGTCTCATGCTATAAATAGATTGCTAAACTATTTGTGAGATTCTCCATGGAGATGACCCTGACTTCCATGTCTATATTCGTAAATTGAGAATGACATCTAAATGAGCCCTGATTTCATCTACTGTTTGTAAAATCCATGTCTAGATAGCAGAGGGGAAACCTGGCCCGTGGGACTCATCCTTAGACCATTGTTAAATTTGTTCCGTTCACGCCTGTGCGATGTTTGACTTGAACGATGCCCGTGAGATTTTGTTTCTAGGCTTCATTGGCAACGTGCTTCCCAAGCTATGCTTCCAAATGTCATCCCTTAGCCGTCGGGCGAGGGGGGCGGGGAATAAATGCGCAACGGATTCACTTCACGGGAAAAAGCATGGTCCTCTTGTCACCACAAGGTGGCGCAGTGGGGACCCAAAACCCTCAGCCTCCTGGTAGAACGGCAATTACTGGAGGCTGTGACATAATTGCTATTATTAACGCTGCAGTTATTATCATTACAATGTGCCTCAAGACCAACACAGAGCCCTAGCCTCTGATGAAACGAGAAGGAGCCTTTGTTTCTGTTTTTAACCTTCTTGTCTCTGCCTGCCACAATCTTTGATATTTTGCTTTCTTCCAATCCCCAACCCTAGGAGTCCCCAGTTTGCACAAGTAGGCATGCAGATCCTTTGTTGATTGAGACAGCTGGGTTTCCCTGGCAGCTAGCGGTAAAGACTCCGCCTGCCAATTCAGGGGACCCGGATTCAGTCCCTGATCTGGGAAGATCGCAGATGCCACGGGGCAACCAAGCTTGAGCGCCAGAAGTACTGAGCCTGTGCTCTTGAGCCCGGGAACCAAACTACTGAGCCCACGTGCCCCAAGTACTGAAGCTTGTGCGCCCCAGAGCCCGGGCTCCGCAACAAGAGGGGACCCCCTCTCGTCACAGCTAGAGGAAAGCCCGGGGAGCAACCAAGACCCAGCACGCCAAAAATAAACAAATAAATAAAATTAAAAACGAAGAAGAAGCAACTTAAAAAGAAACAAACCTGACAGCTTGGATAGCAGCAAGTTACATTTCTGGAGACGGATAAATCATGCTTTATGCTGTTTGATGGAGAAGGCGATGGCACCCCACTCCAGTACTCTGCCTGGAAAATTCCATGGACGGAGGAGCCTGGCAGGCTGCAGTCCATGGGGTCGCGAAGAGTCGGACAGGACTAAGCGACTTCACTTTCGCTTTTCACTTTCCTGCACTGGAGAAGGAAATGGCAACCCACTCCAGTGTTCTTGCCTGGAGAGTCCCAGGGACGGCGGAGCTTTTTGGGCAGCCGTCTATGGGGTCGCACAGAGTCGGACACGCCTGAAGCGCCTTCGCAGCAGCAGCAGCAGCTGTTTGATGAATCTGATGCAGCTCTCAAGGGTTTAGTCTTTCACGACTACTCTGATGTTTTACGACTACTCTGATGTTTGTTTATAATGCAAGAACGAAAAACCATTTTGGAAACTTTGGCTTACGGTTGGGGTCCAGATTTGCTCTTCACAAATTGCTCTCTCTCTGGGTTCCACGCCAGATGTAATACTGGAAAGAAACTCCAGACCACTGCACTATCCTGTCCGTTGCTTTCATAGTTGGTGCTGAGATTAGACCATCTCTCCTCAGAGCTCAGGGACCGGAAGACGCCTGGGGTCCAGGAGTCTAGGCGGGGCAGCCGTAGGCAGCTATACGCGCGTTGGGAGTATATTAAAAAAGAGCAGCCACTGTTTCCACACTCGGAAACGAGACTCAGGCTGGCCAGGTGCAGTTGCCCAAGTCACTGACTGCACAAGTCACCAATCTGCAGATCTCCTCTTAATAGGAACACAAGGGCCGACAGCATCCTTGGGGAACATCGTCCCCAGCTTCCGCCAATCAAGCATTTAGTGCCCGAAGCTTAGTAGCATATTTGATGCCCTTTGCTAGTTGGTTATAAATTCAGGTTGCCCTCATCAGAATCACAGTGCTCTAATTTAGTGACTACGTTTTTTATGCCTCTACTCACTTCCGGCCTTTGTAATTGCAAAAGCAATATTTCATTTTTTTATGAAGTCAGATGTGTCATTTTAAATGCCTGAATTTTTGCCATTTCAAGTAAGTCCAGTTTTAAAAAGTACAGTAATGTGAGATCTGCAAACTAAGTTCAACGGATATTACTATTGTTAACGAGTTATTGATTATCATGAAAAATATTCAGTTACATCATAGCTATTCATTAAGGAAAGATTTTAAAAGAAGCAGAAAATAACATGAATGAGGAATTTTTCTCAATTTTTAAACTGAGATAGTTCAGCAATTATAAAATACAAATAATTGTAGTCAAATACATACATCAATGAAAAAAAAAAACATAAAAAAACCCCAAGAAACCAACAAACAAAAAATCAAGGGTAAAAGTAGAGTGAGGGGGCAATCATCTTATTTTGTGGGTTCAAAGAATGATGAAAAAATATAAAGCAAACTTCAAACCAGAAATGTTTGGAAACAGTGAACCAGGGAGGTTGAGTAATTTCCCTAAATTGCACAGCTTTGTTAGTGGCAGTGATGGGACTAAAACCAATTACTTTGGGCAGCGGGAAGATAACATGTTTAGAAAGCTGACCTCAGCCATCAACCTACACATCACAATGAAAGGATGAATATTTAGGAAAAAAAATTATTTGGTGATCCTTACTAAAACAGTAAAATCTTACAGCCAACAATGCCTTCACTTTCAAGTGCCTTTGAAACATGCTCCTGTGATGGATTTATGTGGAGAAAAACAGAATATCCGTTGACTGAGCAACTCCTATAAGCCACAGAGTTGTGCACATGTATGTTCAAAGATACACACATACATACACCCACGTACACATGTGAAGAGGTTATCAGGGTATGTGTGTGTGAGGATCCTGATGAATTCTTCTCAGTTATCCCACAAGGTCAGCAGCATCACCTCTATTTATACTCACGGAGAAAGGGAGGTTCAGTGACAAAGAGGGAGTCGCCCAAGTTCACAGAGGCGGCACAGGGTACACCCGGACTCTGAGCCCACGTCCATCTGACTGAAAGTCCATGATCCCCCACACAGCATGTCACAGCTTAGAGAAGAACACCTGCCTGGCACCTGAAGTGTGGTTGCCAGTCCCCTGGAGGCTCTGCACATTCCTGGCGCCCACCAGCCCATTACAGACCGAGTTTCTCCAAGTTTAATTCACAGAGGCTTATCTGGGTTATAATAATTCACTTTCAGACACGGGGGGCTTCCCTGGTGGCTCAGATGGTGAAGAATCAGCCTACAATGGAGGAGACCCAGGTTGGATCCCTGGGTCGGGAAGATCCCCTGGAGGAGGCATGGCAACCCACTCCAATCTTCTTATCTGGAGAACCCCATGGATACAGGAACCTGGTGGGCTATAGTGCGTGGGGTCACAAAGAGTTGGACATGACTTACAACAACATCAACATTTAACAGAGATATCAAAGGGATTGCTTTTCCAGTTGCATGATTACAGAAAGGAAATGTCTCAACCTCCAGCAGCATCAGGACCAACCATCGCCTCTGAGGACTGTGGAGAGCGCTGGTCCTCGGTATTTGCGGGGTTTTTTCTGCTGCACATCCATGGTTTCATCTCTATAAGAGAACTTAGCTTTTCCTCCTACATAGGATGGATTCTGACTCGATGAGCTGAGGTCCCTCTAGTATTTTAGAAGCCCTTGAGTCTGGAATCGGCAGCGGCTGGCAGAGGCTCCCCTCTTGCCTTATCCCTGCCCTGTGGCCAGCCTGCCTTCCCAGGCAAGCTGGTATCAGATGCAATCAACGGGCAGCACAGTGCACAGTAAATAACTGATCTCCAACATGTGCTTCTAATTCAAATAAAGAGCCTTGAACCACAGTGTGCAGCGCATGTGACTCAAGTATTTTATGTGGAAATTGGAAGCTTTCTGATCAGTCTCTGTAAAGACGTTTTTGCAGGGTCTGAACCTCTGGGGACTGTTTCTGTTTCAAGTTCAAGTTACTTAGCTCGTGATTAAGAAGCTTTTATAGGCCCCAGCGGTAAATGAGAGAACAGAGGAAAAAGCATTCTTTGGCTGCGTAATTTAGCAAGACTTAATCTATCTGTTTGGGTTTTCATCCACCGGGCTTGCTGAAAACTTTAAATGATTAACCTGTCTCTCTGTGGCCGGCAAACTCTCCAGGGCTTCCATCAAGAGCCTGACAGCAGAGATCACCCAGCTCGGGTTACCTTAATTATTGGGAAGCCTCTCAATCTCAGTCCAGCGGCTTTTTCTTGGGATAACAGACAGACTCTAGGTCCACTGTTCTTTTACTTTGCAGTATTTAGCAAATGAAATAAATCAATGAGAACAAACAGCAAGCATTTCTTTAAATGTTCCCTGGTAGGTGCTCAGCAACTCAGAGTCTATTGAACTTTGAAATATTCAGCCATGTTGACTTAAGTCTCCCGACTTGGCACAAAAGATCCCAGACCGCAAGCCTGGATATCCCTGGAGGAAAGGAACCCGGGGCGACCTGATGGAGCAAGACGCTGTTTGCCCCCGGCCAGATCTCATGACCCAACCACACGGCCCTCAGAGGACTGCGTGAAGTTGCTTTAGTAAACTAATAGCCGTGAAAAAGGAGCCTGCGAATTCTCTCCGACATGGGGTTTCTCTTACTGCAGAAAAGCTTCCGAAGCGATGCAGGCGATGGACGGTGTCCGAGCTGCAGGATGTCGTCTATTCGGGAGAGCATCCCCGGAGGCCGCCGGGCTTGCACTCTGCCCACACTTGGATCTGAACTGCGTCCCAGTTACTAACTTTTATTTTTAAAGCTCTGCCCTCCCCGGAGGCCTTCACAGAGAATTTGCCAAGCGCCTCCCTGCTGCCTTGGCTGGCGGGCTGTGTGATTCCTCCCTGCGCTCTGTGTGTAGGACCCAAGTGTTTGCCTCCGTTCCCTTAAAAGTGAAAGTAAGAGGAGAGAAAGAGGTTGGTCACAGCCAGGGGCAGGGTTTTGTGACTTAGCCGGCTTCCCTGGTGGCTCAGATCGTAAGGAATCCCCCTGCAATGCAGGACACCTGGGTTCAGTCCCCGGGTCGGGAAGATCCCCTGGAAGAGGAAACGGCAACCCACTCCAGTATTTTTGCCTGGAGAATCCCATGGACAGAGGAGCCTGGCGGGCTACAGTCCATGGGTTGTAAAGAGTCGGACAGGACTGAACAGCTAATACCGTGTGATTTAGAGAGTGCCCCAGGTGTAGAGGCGGGGATTCCAAAAGTCCACAGGTGAAGCTTCCTTTTAAAAAATTTCCGGGGACTCCTGGGCATACATCTGGAGAAAACCATGACCCAAAAAGGGACACGCACCCCAGTGTTCAATGCAGCACCGTACAGTAGCCGAGACATGGAAGAAACCTAAGTATCCATTGACAGAGGAATGGATAAATAAGACGTCGTACAGACAGACAATCGCTCAGTCACTGGAAAGAATGAAATCATGCCATTTTCAGCAACATGGATGGCCCTAGGGATCGTCCTAACGCGTGAAGTCAGATGGAGAAGTGTCATACGACACCCCTTATGTGCGGAATCTAAAAAGAAATGATACAAATGAACTGACTGACAGAACAGAAGGGGACTCGGAGACTTAGAGAAGGAACTCATGGTTGCTGGGGATAAAGGATAGTTAGGGCCTTTGGGATGGCCATGGACACACTGCTCTGTCTAAAATGCAGAACCAACAAGGACCTGCTGGACAGGGAACTCTGCTCAGTGTCATGTGGCAGCCTGGATGGGAGGGGAGCTTGGGGGAGGATGGATACATGTGTATGCATGGCTGAGTCCCTTCACTGTCCACCTGAAACCATCACAATATTGTTAATTGGCTAGACTCTAATCAAAATTAAAAGTTCCAAAAAAAAGCTCAGGTGTTTATTCACATGCCTTGCAGAACATTTGAAACAGAAGAATCGGTGCTTATAATAGATGGAACTAGTAAGGTGAGGTAAGGTAAGGTGAAGTCGCTCAGTTGTGTCTGACTCTTTGCGACCCGGTGGACTATAACCTACTAGGCTTCTCCATCCATGGGATTCTCCAGGCAAGAATACTGGAGTGGATTGCCACTTCCTTCTCCAGGGGATCTTCCCGACCCAGGGATCGAACACAGGTCTCCTGCATTGGAGGCAGATGCTTTAACCTCTGAGCCACCAGGGAAGCCCGGTGGAACTAGTAGAATATTTTAAACTGAATAGAACGAGAACCTAATCATTTAAATAAGAGTGGTCCAGAGAATCTGCTTGGCACATATCCTGGCCAACTCTGAAGAAATGAAATAAAATATTTAAAACCAGGGTCTGGGTTTCTTGGTATACATACTTAGAGTTCATGTAGATGAATTTATGCAGTCTGACCTTGCCAGGAGCTCTTCTTTTTTAAATTAAATTTTTATTGGTGTATCATTGCTTTACAAAGCCGTGTTAGTTTCTACGGCACAGCAAAATGAATCAACTATACCTATATCTATACACACACATACGTCTATATCCATATATCCTGTCCCTCTGGACCGCTTTCTCATTCGGGTCACCGCAGAGCAGTACGGGGAGGTTCCTGTGCCAGACAGAGGTTCTCGTTCATTTTTGCCGAGGATTCTTAAACACGGCCTTGGGGAGTTTTGCTTTCCTGCCCAAGCTGCACGGCACTTGCCGGCCTGGGTCTCCATAGACTTCACCAGCCCTAGTGAGGGCCCCAAACACAGAACCTAATCTGCAGGAGGGGCAGGAGAGGAAGGGCAGCCCACCAGAGCCAGGGGGCAGGAGAGGAAGGGCAGCCCACCGGAGCCAGGCTCGCTCTCCCATCGAGGCCACTTAGTCCTTGGTGTCTCCGGGCACTCCCAGGCCCAGAACAATCCTCTTGTATTTGTTTTACAATCATGGTGGCATTCCCTCAACCCTTCCAGAAAATCTGTGGTTTCCACAGAGACCCACTCCATCAAAGGTCATCTCCAAGCTCAAGCTGGATGTAGCTTGGACATCCGCTTTATTTTTCCTTCTGGGGCTTTGCTTCCTGGATAATTTTCTCTAGTGTGACTTGCTCAGTCATGCCCAACTCTCTGTGACCCCATAAACTGTAACGTGCCAGGCTCCTGTGTCTACGGAATTCTCCAGGCAAGAACGCTAGAGTGGGTTGCCATTTCCTTCTCCAGGACATCTTCCTGACCTGGGATGGAACCCAGGTATCCTGCACTGCAGGCAGATTCTTCACCATCTGAGTCACCAGGGAAGCCAGTTCCTCTAGATGGCTTACTCTGAGTTCAGTCACTAAGTTGTAGCCGACTTTTTGTGACCCCCATGGACTGCAGCACAGCAGACTTCCCTATCCTTCACTATCTCCCAGAGCTTGCTCAAACTCCTGTCCATCAGGTCAGTGATGCATCTAACCATCTCATCCTCTGCCGCCCCCTCCTCCTCCTGCCTTCAATCTTTCCCAGCACTAGGGTCTTTTTGAATGAGTCGACTCTTTAAATCATGTGACCAAAGTGTTGGAGCTTCAGCTTCAGCATCTGTCCCTCCAGCGAATATTAAAGGTTGACTTCCTTTAAGATTACTCTCAGAAATTGTATTTATTGTCACCTCTACACAAGTCTGGAGGTGTGCTATCTAGGCTCACATGCTTTCCTATTTGTCCAGTTTCCCTTGTAAGGAATATCCCTGATCCTCATGCTCAGGAGATGGCTGCAGGAGCTCCAGCTACCGTGACTGAGGTCCAGGTGAGGACAAGGATGAATGCACGCGGGAAACAGGGCATTTGCCAGCTAAGACAGACACAGGCCAAAAGCTAGCTGTGTTTTTTTCAGATTTTCTTCTGATGTGGACCATTTTTAAGTTTTTATTGAATTCATGACAATATGGCATCTTTTTTAAGTTTTTTTCTTTTTTTGGCCTTGACTCTCCCAGGGATTGAACCTGCAGGCCCTGTGCCGGAAGGCAAAGTCCCGACTGGATGGCCAGGGAAGTCCCAGTGAGCTTTCTTAAAGGTCACATTCAGAGAGTCCTGCTGACCTCTCAGGAACCGAAACCACCACAGAAGCACACCCTCCACCCCACCCTCGACAGAAAGAGAGACTGGGAAACGCAGTGGGAATTTTCTCTTTTAACCTAGGCACTTGGTTATCCCAGTTAGGAATTTGCCAGTCAAGAAGTAGTCAAGAATGAGATATTTGATGATGTAGAAATTAAAAATATCCACGCCGCTTTTTTGTGTGGGGATTCAGTGCATCTGCAGAAAGCAGCTAGTCGGCGGTACAGGAAAGAGCTTGTCTTTCTCTCCTCCTGTGTTCCCTCCTCCCAGGCTGAGATACATACGACAGCAGAGCCTCGATGCCACGATCTACTTTCTGTCTAATTAGGTCTACTGAATAATGTCATTTTTTTTAGGGGAAGAGGCATGCCAGAAAAAAGAAAATTCTCATCATTGACAGAGTGTTTCAAACTAGAAATGCTATTTTGAAGACTGATTTCTTTCAATGCTTACAGGAGCACTTAACCGTTCATTTGAATAGAGCTGTTCTGCAAGCTGTTAGAAACCCATAAAAATGGTTTCTAATTCTGCACACATCCTAATTCGAAGGAACAGGAATCTCATGTTTGGTCCCCTGTCCCAGTGCTGACCACATCCACAGAGTTCCCACCAGCCTAGGCACACACTTTTTGCACAATTTTAAGATCTTTATCATCAAGTAACTCATTGGGGCATCAGAGTGTGTTAGCAATCTAAACAGAAAATGAGAGATATGTATTACACAGAATGCTGGTCATATTAATACATCTAATCTGGCTAAGAGGGTTTGCTGGATAGAATGTATTTATTGGACATCCATGCAAGATCAGGACAGGCAGTGTCCGGAAAGTAGTGAATGAAACTAGACCGGTGTGAAGCAAGCTATAAAGGGGGGAGGGGCAAGTCTGCTCGTTGTTCTGGAGGTGTTTTTCTACTTGGTAGATGGCAGTACTCTAATTTAGCTGAGTAATTGCTGCTCTGAAATCCAACTTGATAGGGCATGTGCAATTTAAAAAATGGATTTTGCATTTCTGAAGCAAGATGAGAAAAATAAATTGCATGATTCTGCTCTCTGACATTAAGCTCCAGGACAATTTTACAACCTGTGACCTTCAGAGATCTCTTATCCATACAACAGCAGGAATAAAAGACTTGCACGTGTGCATTTATAAAATGACTTTATTCCTCATAGGCAAAAGAAAGAAGGAGGAAAAGGAGAGAAGGAAGGAGGGAGGAAAAGAAAACAAAAGAAAAACAGCTTATGTACCCATATATTTTACTTCCATTGGTAATCTGGTACTCTGATTCAGTAAAATGTACTTGTGTGCTTTAATTTAAAGAGAGGGGGGAATTTTCCAGAAAAAAAGCAAAAACCATGTGTATACATATTTATATTTATATAAAATAAACAAAAAGAGAACTGTGGCATATATTTAATGTCAGCTCAGCAACAATGGGAAAAAATCACACAGATAATTCGGAAGGTAGCTGATAATTCTTCAGTTGATAAAGCTTAGAGTGACTCTTCATTCCTAGGTGATCAGGTTTGTGTTTAAAGTAATCATGATCAACATCTCTTAACATGGAAACAGAGTGTACACATTTATCTCCTGCCCTACAATTTAAGCAATTCTGAAGCACTTAGCTGATCTGCTTCAAAATGTGCATTCAAAATTAAGGTGATTCACCTTAATTATATTTCACAAAATCCTTCATTTAAATGATGGTTCCAAGTTCCAAGGAAGGGTTTCTTAAAATCCAGAGTTTGAGTTGTTTCTGTTTTCTAAAGTGACTGAGATAGAAAATATACATAATTGCTTGTAGGCGAAAATACAGACTTTTCTCCTCACAGTCTCCCCACCTCCTAACGCCCACCCAACTGCCCAAAAAATAAATATAAGAAAGGCCCCATGCCGCGTGTAAGCAGAGCTCCAGTCTTCCAAGATACGGGGACATGCTTTCTCTCGGAGAGTCTGAGGCTGTTCACGACTCTCCACCTCTTCACCCCACCTCTGCGATCCCAGCCCGTCCTCCTGGCCTCAGAGGAGGTGGGCGCAGGTGGGTGGAAGAAGCCCCCTCGTCACCCACCTGACAAGACTCCTGGCCGCCTTACTTCAGGTGGAGCCACTCCTTGGAGTCAGTCACCCAGGGCGTTGGAGAGAGAAATCTCTCTCTGCAAAATAATGCCAACGTTTCTTCTGCCCTACAGATGAGATAAATAGCAACTTCCAGCCCTTTTTGATCATTCCCTGGCAAGTGGCACATAGGCTCTGTCAGAAAGTGGTGACAGGTCACTTCTTACAGACACATTCTCTGCCAGCTGATTCCAAGACCCTGGGAGGGGTAAACATGGATGCCAGCTGATTCCAAGACCCTGGGAGGGGTAAACGGTGATGCGAACGGGCCGGGTGAGTTCACAGTGAAGCAGCACCTCACCACGAGTTACAGAAAGCGCTCCTTGCACGTCCTGATTGAAAGACATACGGTTTTTATAGGCAGCTCATTACACTATCAATTTGGATGTGTTTAACATTTTATCGTCCGGCTATTTTCCTTTCGACTCTCTATTATTATTTGTCCTGTATCCTATCTTTGTTCCTTATTACTGAAATATTATACTTCCAACTGATAATACAAGTGTATGAATAATTAAAAGAGATGAAATTTAAATTAATCAATTAGGCTTCTTGGTAGCCTCCCTAAATACAACAGTTGCTAGCCAAAAAAAAAAAAAAATTGTATATAATATAATGTTTAGGTATCTTTTACCAAGCTTAACCTGCTCTATTTATCTTTCATCACCATCAGAGATAGGTGTCACATTCTTCAAAAGCACTGTTGATATATAACTACTTGCCTTATGGAGACTGGCTAGAGAGCAAGA
>SJYT01001191.1:54255-119624 GCA_006410635.1 Cephalophus harveyi | reverse complement strand
AGGAGTCGGGGGCCGGGGTGGGGGAGGGGAGAGGGGGTTCAGGAGAGGTGTGACCCAGGGGCACGTGGGTGGGCTCTGGTTTGTGAAGAGGCAAGAAAGAGGGATGTTAATGAGTTAGGAGAGAACCCAAGAAGCTGTTTTGCACAAAATCTATCCCACAATTTCTTGTCTTGGAATTAAGCCTGAGCCTGACCTTGCCTGGAATCATCAATAAGACACTCAGATGCTCTTAGGGGGTCCTGACACTCAGTCACTGAATGTCTGCTTCGCCCACTGCCTGCAAGATGCTGCTCATCCTCCTCCACGTACCCCCTGTCTGCCTGATTTCAGTGTCTCCCTTGCTGACAAACCCACGCCGTTTCATGTTTCCTTCTCAGCTGCTCTCACACCCCCCCGAGTAGCCAAGGCTACACATCAGGCTTCCATTCCGCCTCTGTTCCCTGTCCCCTCCTCCCCCTACCCCTCCAACCCCAGTCCAGCTTCTCAGTAACCATGGATTTTACCTCTTCCCAGACAGAATCTTACAGCTTCTCTTTCTGAATCAATTTACAAAGTTTTACGCTGAATAGAGGGGTTTCATACTCAACATCTCCTTAAGTTCACTGATAACATATATGTTAATACACATATTAAATATATAAATACATATATATTATAACATATGTTATAATATGTTATTAGCAAACTTAAGGAGAAGCTGAGAAGGGAGATGCTGGGAACAAGCAAAATCCAACCCTGCTGATGCTGCTATTAGCTTCATCGGAGATCCTTTTTTCAGCCCACTTTTCCTTGGGGCTTCCCTCATGGCTCAGACGGCAGAGAATCTGCCTGCAGTGCAGGAGACTTGGGGTCCATCCCTGGGTTGGAAAGATCCCCTGGAGGAGGAAATGGCAACCCACTCCAGTATTCTTGCCTGGAGAATCGCACGGGCAGAGGAGCCTGGTGGGCTGCGGTCCACGGGGCCGCAAAGACACGACTGGGTGACCAACAGCAAGGCAGACGATGCATGGGTCCAAGAGACATGGATGCTGTCACTGCTTCCTACCGCTAAGCCACCTGGGCCATTTCTCTGCTCTTCCGCCACTTCCCCAAAACCCTAGGGGCCGAGTCATTTCCTTTCATCCTTCACAACTATTCACTTCAGTTCAGTCACTCAGTCGTGTCTGACTCGTTGCGACCCCATGAACTGTAGCCTGCCAGGTTCCTCTGTCCAACACCAACTCCCAGAGCTTCCTCAAACTCATGCCCATTGAGTCACTGATACCATCCAACCATCTCATCCTCTGTCGTCCCCTTCTCCTGCCTTCAATCTTTCCCAGCATCAGGGTCTTTTCAAATGAGTCAGTTCTTCATATCAGGTGGCCAAAGTATTGGAGTTTCAGCTTCAACATCAGTCCTTCCAATGAACACCCAGGACTGATCTCCTTTAGGATGGACTGGTTGGATCTCCTCGCAGTCCAAGGGACTCTCAAGCACCTTCTCCAATACCACCATTCAAAAGCATCAGTTCACAACTATTATCAAATAGAAAATCCCCTAGACCTTGTTCTCAACACACACACACACACACACACACACACAGACACACACACCTATGTACATGGTACATATACTTCCAGCTCAGTTTAAGAATTTTATTGCTGTTTACTCTGAGGAACCAACCTAAAGGAAACAAGACTGACAAGCTCAGCAATGTTAACAAGTTAATTCTCAAACAGCTTATCATGATGTCTTCTGTTTTAAATGCTATGTACCTGGATTGCTGAGCCATCTCTGAAGGTATTTATTGTTCTTATCTTAAAAATAAAGCTGCCATCCCATCTTGGTTGGGTGTCAGCCCTTGTTGCTTAGTTTACTTTGAGTTGGACCCAGATTCTCATGGATATCATGAGATCTTAATGTTTCTTTGAGAGACCACAATTCAATTTCCCCTTGTTGTATAAGGAAAGCCCTTCCCCGGTGGTCTCTAAAACTCTCCAGTGGAAAATTTGTGATTTTTTTTTTTCTTATTTTGCATTTTTTTTAAAAATTGAACTTCGGCTGTGTGCTTGACCTACCCACCTTCAAGAGTGAGCCAGCCTTCCCAGGTGGCACAAGTCATACAGAGCCTGCCGTGCAAGAGACATAAGGGACTGGGGTGCAGCCCCCGGGTCGGGAAGATCCCTTGGAGGAGGGCACGGCAACCCACTCCACTGTTCTCGCCTGGAGAATCCCATGGACAGAAGAACCTGGTGGGCTACAGTCCACAGGGTCACAAAGAGACACACGTGACTGAAGCAACTTAGCCTGTATGCACGCACCCACCTTTGCATTTGTGAGTTGGGCATTGATAAATAATAAAAGGAGACGATCACGGAGAGTGTGGAGTAAATACCCCAGAGAAAGCAAGTTGAGGGATCTGGAGAGTGGCTGGAGCCCCAGGGGCGGCGCTGTTTCCCAAGGGGAGCAGAGCAGGTCGGGCCCGGGAGCTGGCACGGGGCTGAGAGAGACCCCCAGTCCTCCTGGCTCCTGCCGTGGGTGACGATGCTCACAGCACGGGCCCCTGGCCCTCTTTGTCTGTTTGCGCCATTCTCCTTGGTAAGGCTCTCGCTATTGTAGCTGCAGGCTGGCTGCAGTGCCCTTTGTTCTTGGATGGTTTTAAGACCTGGTTCTCACAAGAACCTACCCCCACAGGAACTCAGCTGTGCTTTTTGTTGCTGAATTCAAGCTTTCCTGATTAGCTAAGAACCTGGGTTTACCTGGTTTCCACAATGGCCTTCATCTCTTGTCACTTTCATCCAGTGTGATTATCCTGAAATGTAAACAACCCTTCTCCTGTTACGATGGGATATGGTCCAAGCTTCACAATACAGTCCTCCGGCACTGAAGTTAAAGGGTGGGGATATGGAGATCAAAAAACAAAAAATGTCTGGCACTAAAAAGTGTTTAATAGAACTTGTTAAAAAGATGATTGAATGATTAGAAATGTGGTTCTCCTAACACAAATGCATGCTATTATATTTTTATTTCAAAGATAAAATATAGGGGTTTCCCAGGTGGTGCAGTGGTAAAAAACCCACCTACTAATGCAGGACATGCAGGAGATGTGAGTTCAACCCCTGGGTTGGGGAGATCTCCTGGAGAAGGAAATGGCAGCCCACTCCAGTATTCTTGCCTGGAGAATCCCATTGACAGAGGAGCCTGGTAGGCTATAGTTCATGGGATGGCAAAAGAGTTAGATATGACTTAACAAATAAACCACAGCATACATATATATACACACACACACACACACACATGCATATGTGCGTGTGTGCTCAGTAGCTTCTGCTGCTGCTGCTGCTGCTAAGTCACATCAGTCATGTCCGACTCCGTGCGACCCCATAGACAGCAGCCCACCAGGCTCCTCTGTCCCTGAGATTCTCCAGGCAAGAACGCTGGAATGGGTTGCCATGTCCTTCTCCAATGCATGAAAGTGAAGAGTGAAAGTGAAGTCGCTCAGTCGTGTCCAGCTCTTAGCAACCCCATGGACTGCAGCCCACCAGGCTCCTCCACCCATGGGACTTTCAGGCAAGAGCACTGGAGTGGGGTGCCATTGCCCTCTCTGCTCAGTTGCTTCAGTTGGGCCCAACTCTTCAGGACTCCATGGACTATAGGCCACCAGGCTCCTCTGTCCATGGGCTTCTCCAGGCAAGAATACTGGAGTGGGTTGCCACGCCCTCCTGCAGGGGATCTTCCTGACCCAGGGATGGAACCCATGTCTCCTTCATCTCCTGCATTGGCGGGAAGATTCTTTACTACCAGAACCACCTGGAAAGCCCATATATATGTGTGTGTGTGTGTATATATAATTTGAACTATTTCTGGAAGTGAGTTGGCTACATGTGACCACAGTGTGTGAATTTGGTACAGTTTCAGATCTAGCAATTTCACTTGTAACAATTTATCCTGAAGAAATCATCATGAATGAACAGAGAGATGTGGCTAATTTGTAGGGCTCTTTGTGGTAGCAGGTTTGGGATATGGCTTACTATCTAATAAATGTGGGCTTGTTTCATAGGTATGATTGTATCCTTACTCATTACTTTTAATGTAGCCATTAAATGTGATAGAGTAGAAGCATGACAGAGAAAAATAGAAAACATATTGTTTGGTGGAAAAAAATGAAAGAGGACTATAAAACATCTTGTAAAATATAATTTTTTAAGTTTAAATACATTTAAACATGGAGAAAAGACAGAATGATATAAACAAAATATGGATTGTGACCCTCTCTGGTATGATATACTTTTTCTCCCCTTTTTTCTTCTAATTTGTCGATCTACACTTTCTAAAATTTTACAATGAACATGTATTCCTTCTGCAGAAAATAATAAAAAAAAAAGGAATCAATAGGTATTTTCAGCTGGTACTTTGAAGCATCCTGATTCTGAGGCTCCTTAAAGAGAAAGGAAACCAATCGCTGTCTAAAACCATTTATTAGAACTTTTAAAAAGCAACTATAAATAGCCCAGAAAGACTGACAGCATTACAGACGTTCAAAGTCAGACACTGATGCTGTAACTTTTGCTGGAACAATTCACAGAAACAAATACAGTGACATTTAATTCATCTAAGTAAAACCAGATCTCATTTAAAACAAGGAAGTGGGGGAAGAGAGAGTTGGGTCAGATTTGGCTGCTGGAGAAACCGTGAAAGCAGCTGGCCACAGATCAGGGCTACATACAGCAGAGTTCAAGTTCAACAGGCATCTGAAGTGGTTCCTCTCCCACAGTGCCGCCTTCTCTCCCTTCCCCATTCCAAAACCTACTGAACTGCTGGTGCCTCCACCGCTTGGCTGGTATACTCAAGTCTGTTTAAAGGATCGTCTTTCATCCTAATACTGGCAATCACTTTGGAAAGAAAATGTTAAACATTGTGCCATTTTTCAACTTGACTACTTTAAGGTCTATGTCAATGGATTTTTAAGACACAGGAAATGATCTTTTGAGACAGGTGTATTTGAAGAAGGCAATTAGATATTTATGATGCTGTAGTTCAGTCACTGAGCCCTGTCTGACTCTTTGCAAGCCCATGAGCTACAGCAAGCCAAGCCCCTCTGCCCTGCACTATCTCTCAGAGTTTGCTCAAACTTACGTCCATCTCCAACCATCTCACCTTCTGCCACCCTCTTGTCCTCTGCCTTCAGTCTTTCCAGGCATCAGGGTCTTTTCCAACAAGTTGGCTCTTTGCATCAGGTGGCCAAAGGATTGAAGCTTCAGCTTCAGCATCAGTCCTTCCAAGATTGATTTCCTTTAGGATTGACTGACTGGTTTGATCTCCTTGTTGATTGGCCTAAAGAGCTGGCCCGAGCCAGTTCTTCATAACTCATCTTCAGGAATCTAAAATCTCCTTCAAATACCCCTACAAGCAGAAGGGTATGAGGGCTGCTTCTTTGTTCACTTTTGCGTTTCAATGTTTATTGGAGTATAGTGGATGACAATGTCGTCTCAGTTCCTACTGTACAGCAAAGTGAGTCAGCTATACGTTTACACATATCCCCTCTTTTTGGGGTTTCCTTCCATTTTAGGTCACTACAGAGCACTGAGTAGGGTTTCCTGAGCTATATGCTGGGTTCTTAAGTTACTTATTATATACGTAGTACTGTATATACATCAATCCCATTAGAGAAAAACAAACATCATATGTCAATGCATATATGTGGACTCTATTAATAGAAAAATGGTACAGATGAATCCATTTGCAAAGCAGAGATGGAGACATGCGTTCTTTCAAGTGTAGTCTGTTGTCCACCTGCTTCTGAGATTCTAGGGAAGCCTGTCATGCCTGCAGATCTCCGGGTCCCACCCCATCATTCTGCTTCCATCCCCTGCTCAGCTCCCTCGTGGACTGTCAGATGGTCTCACGACTGAGATCTACTGTCTTGAAACTTCAAGAACTGAGATGCTGGGTTCTAATGGACATGGCATTGATCTCAAAGGCGTGATCACGAGCAAGATTGTGCACTTCTGCCTGTTAGTCCCTGAGCCTCTGCCTGCCCTCGCGAAAAGCAGCAGCTCACAGGTTGCTAGGAGGAGTGAACGAGCTATGTCCCCAAACCTGCTTTCACAGTCCCTGGCATTTAATGAGGAGTTAACTGCAGTGCTCGTAACTATGACTACAGTCCATTCAAATATCGATCCAAATGAGGAGAGAGAAAGAATGGACCTAGAGATGATCGTAACTAAGCAAAGTAAGTCAGACTGAGAAAGAGATATCTACACGTGTCACTTACATGTGGAATCTAATTAAAAGGGATTTAAATGAAATTATTTACAAAATGGAAACAGACTTACAGATTTCATATGGTTACCAAAGGGAAAACATGGGATGGGGTAGGGATAAATTAGCAGTTTGGGATTAACATACATACACGACTGTAGATAAAATAGATAACCAATGCAAACCTACAGTATAGCACAGGAACACTACTCTACAGACTGTAAAACCTACATAGGAGAAGAAGCTGAAAAGGAATGAATGTGCATATAACTGAATCAGTCTGCTGTCCACCTGAAACACTACTTTGTAAATCAGCAATACTCCAATAAAATTAATAAAAAAGAGTGAGAGATTGAGACTTATCTGCCATTTCACTTTTTCTAAGAATGGTTAGATTGTCAATTTCCATGTTTGTTTAAAAGTTCCCTCCTAGCACATAATTGCCTTGATAAAGCTTTCAAGGCTTCCCACGTGGCTCAATGGTAAAGAACTGGCCTGCCAACACAGGAGACGAGAGACACGCAAGTTTGATCCCTGAGTCGGGAAGATCCCCTGGAGTAGCAAATGGCAACCCACTCCAGTATTCTTGCCTAGGGGATCCCATGGACAGAAGAGCCTGGCAAACTACAGTCCCTAGGGTCGCAAAGTTGGACACGAATGAAGTGACTTAGCATGCCCACAGCCTTCCAGAAGCCATGCCAGAGTAGCCCAGAAGAATCACAAGTATCACTCAGAATAGAAGCCATTTCCTCCTAGTCACTCCTGTTGCTTTTTAAACAGCAGGCCATCTGTGCCCAGCCTAGGATGGCCCCATGCAGTCTGACTTGGGAGCTGCATTGGTTGAACCTAACTGCCCGTCCAAAGGAAGCAGATGTTATGGGAAGTGTGTGTGCTGTCAGGCTTGACCTTCTCCAAGCTTGGTATGCATGGGATTCCAACCAGAAACCATGTCTTATCTCTCTGTGGTTATATTCCCATTTGGTGAGAATCACCTGCAAATTATTTTCTTTTTTTTTTTGACACTTAGAGAGTCTGTTTATTAATCTGTCCAATCTTCTGGGTATCACTGAACTAAAAAATGTCATTTGCTCATGGACCAGGAACTCCTTGGATAGTATCTATTGCATCTTTGACCTTTAAATGATTGAGTGTCTGTTCTAAGCTGTCAAAATGAAAACTCAGGACATCTTTACTGGGGAGGAAAACAAAGCAACTGTGATTGGCTCTTATTTCAGTTCCCGTTTTCCTTTGTGGATACAGTCGGATGGGGATGGTCTTCAAATAAAAGACAAATGATTTCTCTAGGAAGGTTTGAATAGACAGGCCATGGAAACAATACCTTAAGCTGTGTGTTGCCTGTCACATAAGATTAGTTTTCTATTAGCCTGAGCCTTTTCAAAGATGCTTGGCAAAAAAGCATTGCCACTTACTACAGAAAACAGATTTAGGTAGCTGGCAGAAGTTAGTGCGTTTGATAGACTCTTGAGTTTCCATGTATTTCATTTCCTCTACTTCTCCTCTGACTGTGCTTCAGTTTCCACTAGAGTGCTACAGAAGAAGAAGAAATCACCCTACCTGAGTTGGAAGGTTAGATTTCAACCCAGGTTAGCACTGTTATGTTAATTGCTCAGTTGTGTCCGACTCTCTGTAACCCCGTGGACTGTAGTCCATCAGGCACCTCTGTCCATGAAATTCTCCAGGCAAAAATACTGGGGTGGGTAGCCTTGTCCTTCTCTGAAGGGTATAAGGGGGAATCTTCCCGACCCAGGGATCAAACCCAGGTCTCCTGCATTACAGGCAGATTCTTTACCATCTGAGCCACCAGAGATTAGCAATACTTAGCTTAAAAAGAGAAGTGATTCCTCCAGCACCGTTTTTGTTTTTCTTTCTCAAGATTGTTTTGGCTATTTGGGATCTGTTGCATTTCCATACAAATTGTACACGTTTTTGTTCTAATTCTATGAAAAATGCCATTGATAATTCGATAGGGATTACATTGAATCTGTAGATTGCTTTGGATACTATAGTCATTTTCACTATATTGATTCTTCCAAGTCAAGAACATGGTGTCATCTCTCCATCTGTTTGTGTTGTCTTTGATCCCATAACCTAGATGGGTGGGATGGGGGAGGTGGGAGGGAGAACCATAACGGAGCGGATCTAAGTATACATATGGCTGTTTGCTTCATTTTACAGCAGAAACTAACACAACATTGTAAAGCAACTCTGCATGTTAAGTTGCTTCAGTCGTGTCTGACTCTGCAACCCTATGGACTGTAGCCCACCAGGCTCCTCTGTCCATGGGATTCTCCAGGCAGGAATGCTGAAGTGGGCTGCCATTTCCTACTCTAAGGGATCTTCCCTACCCAGGCATGAACTCGGGTCCCCTTTGTCTCCTACTAGGCGGATTCTTTACCACTAGTGCCACCTGGGAAGCCCCAAGACAACTATACCCAATAAAAAAAGAAAGAAGTGATATGTTTCCAGCATTTCTCGGGTGGGGATAGTCACTGGATTGAACACTGGGGAGTTGAGTCTAAAGCAGATGGGTGCACTTTCCCCTTAAATCTCCAGGTAAGATGTAAAGTCAGTCTTTCACCTGCCCTATAAAAGGCTCTATCCCACCAGTGCCTGTAAGGAGCTGGAAAGGTCACGGAAACAGCCTCTGTGTATTCTTCGGTGCAATCAACCTTTAACTAGGTTGGCACAGGGGGGAATATTCCCAAGGATTATGAGGATGATTACTGCCCTTGAGCTGATATCAATCTTGCCAAGGACACCCCACAGGCTCTGTCAAGACAGGCCCCTGAGGGACTTCTCTGTTGGTCCACTGGTTAAGAATCTGCTTTGCAAGGCAAGGGACGTGGGTTTGATTCCTGTTCGGGGAACTAAGATTCCATGTGCTGAAGAGCAACTGGACCCACACGCTGCAACTAGAGTTCAGAATATGAAGGTGGCATCATGTTGTAGATCCAAAAGAAAGGTGTTTAGGTTTGAGACCTCTACCAGCATTTAAGGCACAAAAGGCGCCTCCCCAGGGTTCGACTTTTGTACTTAATACTTGATTTTCTAGGCAAACGAAGAAAGATGATGGCATAGATAAACCATAGGAGGAAAGAAGTGAGAAATCGATTTGCATTTGGCTTGGAATAAATCACAGGCTCCGAAAAGCGTGCCCTGTTTCTGTACATGGCTGGCTTGTAAAATGACTTTCTGTTCCCTGAATTCAAGCTATCAAAGAGGCAGGATGTAATCAAGGGGAACATTCTGGGTAGTGGAGCAAAAGGTGGTTTATAAATTTTTATTTTTAATTCCTTGGGCTAATTCACCCAGCAAATAATCTGTGGAAATTCAAGAGGTACTAGGCTTGAACAAATACATAGATCCCCCTCATCCAAATCAAAATTCATTTTTAGCCAAGAACGTACACAGCACAGCAACGTGGAGAGAGATTTCCAATATGTTTTGAAAATTCCACAATTTTTAGCTACTGATTTTATTAAAAATCATTCATAACTATTGTAACTGTAGCTGTCTTTCATTTGAGGCTGACTGGAGGAGGTGATGAAGAGCATCTTTTCTCTGGTAACAAAATAACTTTTGGCTTTGACTTAATCAAAATGCCAGCTTGCATCCATGTAAGGGAGATAACATTTCTGAAAAATTCATTCAATTTATGAGCCTTGGCGGTACTGCAGAAGTTTAAAATCCTAACAGAAAGAAAATGCTATGAACTAAAATAACTGTTTCCCCTTCATAGAATCTAGGACCAGAGGAAGAATTATTGGTTTCATAACTGAGAAATGTAAATATCATTGACAATTTAAACTCCCAAACCTCATGCAAATTTCCCATAGAAAAATAGACTGGATGCCCTTGAAAAAAATCAGAAGCCTGCCCTCAAAGACATGAGTATATTCAACAGCTTGTGAATATACTCATGCCAGCTTCCACACCCACATTCAAGAGAGTAGGTGTACTAGGTTGAGGGGATATTTGCTCTCTTAATCATTTGGATTTGGCTACCTGGCACCACAATCTTGTGAATTCCACTCCCCAGCACCACCAACCAAGAGCTGCCATTTGCTTCTTGGGTTCTGGGTCCCAGGGCTGAGACCCAACATCTATGTCTGTGCCATCAGGCCAAACCAGCATCCACCTCCTGTCCCCTGCAGGGCCATGCATGACCTCTATCCTTGTCATCTGAATCTAAGAACACTCTGTCATGAAGCAACACCATATGTGTAGGCATATACCCCCATTCCATCTCCACAAGGAGACTTTACTATCAGCTCAATAGAACCACATTAATCAAAATCTCAGCCCTCTAATGGGTGATGGCCAGGTGGTTGAGTGAGGCATCCCAGGAAGTCCCACCCACAGGCCACATGCGATGCTCATCAAGTCCTTCAAGGCGCTCCCAGACTCCACTGCCAGTGACACCGGCTCCTCTGTCCTGCTGGGTCTCTTCTCGAGGGTCCTCAGTCCTGGAGCACTCTTTCCTAGTCCTAAGAGCAAGCCCCAAATTCCTGTTTTATTATACCTTCTTTTGGTTTGCAAATTAACAAACTAACCCTTAGAGAAATGGAGTTGCTCACTACCTATCATAGAGGCTGAAAGCGAAAGAAAGGACTGCAGCCCAGGTCTCCAAAGCTGGGTTCTAGATGGTGTATGAGAGTGAACGTCATCCTCTTGGGTGTGCATATCCTTTGTATACAAGGCTTGAAGCAGGTTTCCTAGAATTAATTGTACTATTCCTATTAAAAGCCAAGACACCATTTTGCCAACAAAGGTCTGCATAGTCAAAGCTATGGTTTTTCCAATAGTCATGTATGGATGTGAGAGTTGATCATAAAGAAGGCTGAGTGCTGAAGAACTAATGCTTTCAAATTGTGGTGCTGGAGAAGACTTCTGAGAGTCCCTTGGACAGCAAGGAGATCAAACCAGTCAATCCTAAAGGAAATCAACCCCGAATATTCATTGGAAGAATTGATGCTGAAGCTGAAAGTCCAATACTTTGGCCACCTGATACTCGTTGGAAAAGACCCTGATGCTGGGAAAGATTGAGGCAGGAGGAGAAGCAGGTGACAGAGGATGGGATGGTTGGATGGCATCGCTGACTCCACGGACATGAGGTTGAGCCAGCTCCGGGGGAGCCAGTGGGTGGGCCTACTGGACAGATAGCCAACAGCTGCTGCGCTGCAGTCCGCGGGGTCGCAGAGAGTCAGACACGACTGGGCCGCGGAACAACGACAGTGCTATTCCTGGAACTCTAAGCACGCAGGGTGTGGGAAAATATTTGAGCATCTGAGGTTGTTTTTTGTGCTTTCCTGAGCTATGTCTAGCCACTGCACTGATAAGATCAGCCCTTGATGTGCACACAAGCCTCAGGGACGGTCAACCAGTAAAGCCACCTGACGGAAGCACTCAGAAGGGAAAGAGGGCCAGCAAGGGAGGGGGGCAGAGGAAGCCCCGCGCTGCGGTGGGGGGACAGCCGCCGCTGAGAGCAGGCTGGGCGGTGCCTTTCCACGGAGAAGAACGCTCCCGGCTGTGAGACGACAGGGCCCGCGGGTGGGTTGGAGGGAAGGCCTGTTGCCTTTGGGCGCCCTTTGGAATTGAGCCGAAGTGTGTGAACACAAAGGGAAAATAATCCCGTGTGGGTGACGCCACAGAGCGCCCTGAGGAGGGGGCGAGGGTAAAGCCTCCTGCTGCCCGCGTCCAGAGAACACAGGCTGCTTTGGGCATCACTTCCTTCAGCAACCAGAGGCGTGACTCTTTTTCTTTTCTCCTTTTAAGTGCTGGGTCTTCGCTGCCGCGCAGGGCAGGCTTCTCTCTAGCTGCGGCAGGTGGGGGCTCCTTCTTGGGGCGGCGCGTGAGCTTCTCATTGTGGTGGCTACTCTTGGGGCCAAGTACGGGCTCTAGGGCACGTGGGCTTCAGGAGCTGAGGCTCCCAGGCTCCAGAGCACAGGCTCAATAGTTGTGGCACATGGGCTTAATTGCTCTGCACCACATGGGATCTTCCCAGATCAGGGATCGAACCCGTGTCTCCTGCGTTGGCAGGTGGATTGTTTACCACTGCGCCACCAGGGAAGCCCAGAGGCTGGCTGTTAGGTCCACCTGTTGAGCCCATGTGCATGCTCAGTTGTCTCAGGCATGTCTGACTCTGTGTAACCCCATGGAGTGTAGCCCGCCAGGCTCTTCTGTCCCTGGGGATTCTCCAGGCAAGAATACTAGAGAGGGTTGCCATGCCCTTTTCCAGGGGATCTTTCTGATCCAGGGATTGAACCCCGGTCCCCTGCATCACAGGGAGCTGCTTTACCATCTGAGCCACCAGGGCGGGATAGACAGTTCTTAAAAGAGACAGAAAGGAACTCGGCGGGGAGCACAACTCCGATACACAAACTAACACACCCAGGACCACGTCTCCTCTAGGTGGCTACAAACCCCCGAAGGTAATACTCCTCTGCCTTCTCATCCCAGGGCCAGATATGAAGCAACTTGGAACCACCCTTATCACTCAGAGTTCTCCTAAGTCATTTGAGCTCGCCGCTACAAAGCCTTCTGGCCTTTTCCACGCAAACCCCTACAGAAGCCGGCTGTGACCTGCCCTTGACCTCGCTGCTCTCTGCTGCCTCCCCGCCCCCTGCTGTCCTCCCCACGTGGAGGGGCACTGCACGCCACATACATCGCGGGCCTCAAGGACCTTCAAGCCCATAACTTGAGAGATTTTTCCCTGAGACTCATGGCCACACCTGACTGCCCATCTCATAAAACAATACAAAGCAATCTAAGGGTGGGATGAGAGAAATCACATTTCCATCTTCACTGCAAAAGAAGTGCCCCCGAGGGAAGAATGTACTATGTTCCAGTCCAGATTTTTTTAGAGGGGAAGGAGTGCCTCTTCCACTGCAGAGATTCACCTTACCGCCCTGTGCATGGAGGACTGCCATGTTCTGAGCCTTGCAGCCTCAGAGTCATCATTAAGCCTGAGGCAACAGCTGGAGGTGGAATACGGCTGGCTGTGCTCACGGCTGCAGCCTGTGCGGCGGGGGAGCTCCGAGGGTCCGCCCCAGGGCTGGGAGCACATATTTAGGGAGAAGCACATATTTAGTGATGCCTTTCTAGGAACCAAATCTAATGTGTGCGGACTGAGACGCAATAGGATGGCCAGAGCCCAAAGGTCAGTGGTCAAGGGTCTGGGGTTGTCCACCGGAGTGGGACACCGGCTGTGCCTGGAGGGAGGCCCCCCAGCGACTGGGGATGGACAGGGATTCAGAGGGGCTGAGGGAGGGCAGTGTAGGGGAAGGACTTGGAGCTCTTTCGTGTTCCTGTCTTAGCCACACAGTGAGAGGCCGACGAGGACAGGGAAATACAGAGCTGGGCAGTTCAAGAGAGGCTGGACTTCCCTGGTGACCACAGGGAAGGTCCTTGAATGGACAAGAGTCCGCCTGCCGTCGCAGTGGTCACAGTTCAATCCCTGGTCCGGGAGGAGCCCACGTTCTGCATCACACCTAAGCCCGCACGCTGCAACTACTGCAGCCACGCGCCCTGGAGACTGAGCTCCGAAACGAGAGGACCCACAGCGCTGAGAAGCTGGCACTGCACCCAGGGAGCAACCCCCGCTCACTGCAGTTAGAGAAGAGTCCACGTGGCAGCAAAGACCCAGCACAGCCAAAAGCATATGAACACAAACAATACACGCTGTAAAAAGAGAGGTGAGTGTGGGCAGTAGGCAGACACCGAGGAAGGCGATCGCTCACGTCAAACAGGCATGGATAAAAGCAGCTGAGCCTGTGTGCGGAGCTGGGCTTCAGGATGGGGCACCAGACTCCGAGCGGACAAGGGTTGCGTACTGTCCCCAGCGTGAACAGAAATGCTTCTTAAGTGCTGCACTTTACCTCTGTGAATTTGTTTACTTTCCTTCCAAAGCCTGTGAACTAGCTATTAATACCATCCCCATTCTGAGGATGAAGAATTTTTTAACATTTATTTTATTGGAGTACAGTTGATTTATAATGTGTTAATTTCTGCTGCACAGCAAAGTGATTCTATTATATATATACACACACACACATTGTTTTTTTTAACAAAAACTTACTGGAGTGCAGTTGATTTACAATGTTGTGTTAGTTTCTGCTGTACAGCAAAGTGAACCAGTTGCACATACACATGCATCCGTGCTTTTCTAGATTCTTTTCCCCATAGGTCATTACAGAGTATTGAGTAGACCCCTGTGCTGTACAGTAGGTCTTTACAGCTATCATTTTACACATGCAGTGTGTTTAGGGGAGGGATAAATTGGGAGATTGGGGCATATATTTTTTCATATTCTTTCCTTTATATTTTATCACATATATTGAATGTAGTTAACTGGGCTTCCTTTATAGCTCAGTCAGTAAAGAATTTGGCTGCAATGCAAGAGGCAATTCCTGGGTCGGGAAGATGCCCTGGAGAAGGAAACGGCAATCCACTCCAGTATTCTTGCCTGGATAATCCCATGGACAGAGGAGCCTGGCAGGCTACAGTCCAGGGGTCTCAAGAGTCGGACACAATTTAGCAATTAAAGCCCACCACCTGTGCTATAGACTAGGACCTTGTTTATCCATTCTATACATAATAGTTTGCAAGGGATAAAGAAGGGCTTCCCTGGTGGCTCAGCGGTAAAGAATCCGCCTGCAGTGCAGGAGACTTGGGTTTGATTCCTGGGTCAGGAAGATCCCCTGCAGGAGGGCATGGCAACCCACTCCAGTATTCTTGCCTGGAGAGTCCCATGGCAGGATCTTGGCAGGCTTACAGCCCATAGGTTTGCAGAGTTGCATGCATGCAAGCAATAAACAATTAAAGCTTAACTAGTTTGGTAGATTTATTTGGAGTCAAAAAGAAAGCCAACGCTGAGGGGAAAAGGACTATAAGAAAGTCAGCTCCTTCCAGAGATAAAGTTCTAAGCTTTAATGAGGAAAGGAGCTGTTGGCACAAGAAGGGTGAAGGTGGTTCTTTGGATTTGATCTCATCAAAAACAAAAAAAAAAAGAGGAGGCTTAATCACTAGGACTGGGGAGCTTGTTCAGAGCAGCACTGGGTACTTGGCTGAGTTCTTTGGGACGTGTTTTTGAGCCACTCAGGAGCAGTCGGGATTGACCCATCTCAGAACATGCAGCTGATGGGCGTGTGCATGGGGTCCAGTCCCCTAAGCCCCAGGCACTGGGAAAATTCACAGGAGGGCAATCTAGGCAGATGATTCCACTGAAAGCTGATCCATCCCCAAGCTCAGGAGGTCAGCAAAGAGGAACAGAGAGGAAGGGAGGGGTGGCCAACAAGCTGAAAAATCTTTCCCAGAAAATCGAGGCCAAGAGTCAACAAAAATATATTCTCATCCACACAGAACTCTCCGTGAAAGTAATAAAAGTTTGTTGAACTGGAGAGACTCCATCACTGAAGTCTAATGTTCAATTCTGGATGTTCTGCTTTTCAGGAGAAGTCATGGCAGTAGTGAAGCATTGGTACAGGAGACCTCGGGAAAGAATGGAAGAAGCAGGAGATATTCACTCGTGGACTCAAAAACACTGTTTTGTTCTTCAGTGGCTAAGTAAGTCATGTCCAACTCTTTGTGAACCCGTGGACTGCAGCACGCCAGGCTTCCTTGTCCTTCACTGTCTCCCGAAGTTTCTCAGATTCATGTCCATTGAGTCAGTGGTGCCATTCATCCATCTCATCCACTGTCATCCCCTTCTCCTCCTGCCCTCAATCTTTCCCAGCATCAGGGTCTTTTCCAATGAGTCAGTTTTTCACATCAGGTGGTCAAAGTATTGGAGCTTCAGCTTCAGCATCAGTCCTTCCAATGAATATTCAAGACTGATTTCCTTTAGGATTGACTGGTTTGATCTCCTTGCAGTCCAAGGGACTCTCAGGAATCTTCTGCAGCACCACAATTTGAAAGCATCAAGTTCTTCAGTCCTCAGCCTTCTTTATGGTCCAACTCTTTCATCTGTACATGACTACTGGGAAAGCCACAGCTTTGACTATACAGAATTCTGTCAGTAAAGTGCTATCTCTGCTTCTTAATTCGTTGTCGAGGTTTGCCACAGCTTTTTCTTCCAAGGAGAAGCATCTTTTAATTTCATGGCTACAGTCACCACCTGTTTTATAATCTGTAACAATCTGGTGAAGAGCGAAGCTACTGACTCAGAAAATGGATGACCACTTGAAAAATATATATATATATATATATAGAAGAATTTCCTGAATTTGTTAGCAAGTTGAACTAGGCAACTCTGAAGGCTTCCTTTTATACAAAGATTTAAAGGTTTTTATCGTGTTTTTCACTAACTAGTAAATAGCACTTCATGAAATGAACAAGGGTGAAAGACAGTCCAAGAGGATGAAAAATGAAGTGTGAGAAAGACTTCATCTTCTCATTAAAGTAAAAACAGTTGGGTCTACTTTTTAATTTTTAATAATTATGAGCCATACTTTCATGCCAATAGGAAAGATCAAACTGGTCCATGTTTTGGTACTGCTTATGCCCTTGTTTATTGCGTCAGCTTTTTAGCTGATCTGTTTTTACTTTTATTTTGTATTTCTGTGTGTGTCCTAAATTAAAAAAAAAAAAATCCCAGGCCAAATCATAGATTTTTCTTAAGAAAAACTAGGGAAAGCCGAAGAATGGCTGACAGGGACGCTAAAGGCAGGAGACGCTTCTGGGTCTGTCAGGCTTGGGCTCCAGGCTGCTTATTTGCTGTCTCCTTGCTAAGTCGTGTCTGACCCTTGGTGACCCCATGGACTGTGTACCCCGCCAGGCTCCTCTGTCCATGGGATTCTCCAGACAAGAATACTGGAGTGGGTTGCCATTTCCTCCTCCAGGACATCCTCCCCTCCCAGGGATGGAACCAGAGTCTCTTGCATTGGTAGGTGGATTCTTATGGCTGAGCCATGAGGGAAGCTGGTTCCAGGCTTTCCTTCAGTGCAAATGTGAGGGCTCTTGCAGGGAAACCAACTTCAGGTTTTGATGGTTTGAGTCCCAGAAAGTCTTTATCAGGTACTTTTCACAACCTGTTATTTCATTTATATTATTTATGTAATACAAACAAATCAGTGTCTTTATCTGAGCCATTTAGATTTGATTTTTGGAGTCTGACTGATTTCTATGGGGATCTCATCTCTACCACTTACCTATGTGAATTCTGACCAGTTATTTTACCTCTTTTTCATCCCCACCCCTTTAAAAGGATACTGATGGGAATGAAATCAGGTTGCATTATAAAATGATAGGTGTGTCCAAATGTCAGCGGCTTTCACCTGGACCAAAACAGGAATTGTGCTTTGGCTGATTGGAAGCAGTCTTGGTGGTCATGATGGGGGTAGATGCTTTTGATGTTTTTGTTTTTGTTTTTTTTTTTAACTGGACAATAGCTGCCTTACAGTATTGTGTTAGTTTCTGATGTACAAGATGAATCATCTATGTGGATACATGTCTCCTCCCTCTGGGGCCTCCCGCCCCACCGCCCCCCGATGCCACGACTCTGGGCCGCCACAGAGCACTGCGCTGAGCTCCCTGGGCCACTCAGCAGCTTCCCATGAGCTGTCCCTTCACACCCGGTGGCATGCATGTCAGTGCTGCGCTCCCAGTTCGTGCCCCGCTCCCACTCCCTGTCTGATCTCTATGTCTGTGTCTCTACCCCTGAGGCGCAGCCGTTTTGATTTTTAAAAAGATCAAAATGTGAAATGGCTGATTTGTCTTTCTTAAATCACATGCACACAGAACGTCCCTGGCCTGTACTCTTGACCCTCTTGACCCTTGACCTTCCTCTTGACTCTCATCACCCCTCATGCCAGCCCCTCCTGCATACCTCCCTGGACCCCAGCTGCACCACTGAGAAGCTTGGCCTCATCAGAGAGGCACAGCCCAGCCATGGAATGTGGGCGTCTGGAAGCGGCCAGCGGAATACTGCTGATCAGAACATCATGTGAGCAGCGGGTCGAGGCTGGTGCAAACTGCCAGGACCAAGGGGTGGAGGTGGAATGAACTGGGAGGTTGGAACTGACACATATACATTGTTGACACTGGAGATCTAGCCAGCAAATCCTAAGGAAAGCAACCCCTAATATCCACTGGAAGGATTGATGCTGAAGCTGAAGCTCCAATACTTTAGCCACCTGATCTGAAAAGCTGACTTGTTGGAAGAGCTGACTCCTTGGAAAGACCCTGATGCTGGGAAAGATTGAGGGCAGGAGGAGAAAGGGGTGACAGAGGGTAAGATGGTTGGACAGCATCATTGACTTGATGGACATGAGTCTGAGCAAACTCTGTGAGATACAGCGGAGGACAGGAAAGCCTGGCATGCTGCAGTCCATGGGGTCACAAAGAGTTGGACACAACTGAGCAACTGAATGATACCAACATAAAATAAATAGGAATAATAAATAGGAATCTACTGTATAGCTCAGCGAACTCTACTGTGCTCCAAGGTGACCTAAACAGGAGGAAATCCCAACAAGAGGGGGTATGTGTATACGTGTCTCTGATTCACCTTGCTGAACAGCAGAGACTAACACAACACTGTAAAGCAACTATATGCAATAAAAATTGATTTAAAAATTGCCACAACTTGGCCATCACAGGTATTCGGCCTTCCTTACTGCAAAATTGCAACTGGCTGGTAATTTTCTCAAACCTGAGAATCAGATGTATGTTCCTTGGAGTGGAGCCTCAGAGTTGAGATATGACTTTAAGCTTCGGTAATAACTATCACTGTCTGTATCAGAGTTTCCCTCTTCTCTAAAATGAAGCTAATAATAATTGTCTCCATTGAGTTTGTGCTCAGTGTGTGCCAGGTATCAAGTCGAAGGAGATTAAGTGATATCTAAGAGAGAGAAAGGTTATGAAAGGCTTTTGAGAAGGAGGCAGATTGAAGTGGAATCACGTGGGAAGGGCAGGCTGTGCCGTCAGGGCTATGGGCTTTAAGGACCTCTAGGGATATTCCCCAGGCCCATCTGAATTCTCAGAACAATTTCTAGGCTCACCAGAAGATAAAGAAGAAGGGGGAAGGGCTTTTGAAAAGGAAAGCTTAGGAACGGCCTTGGCGCTCCAGTGGTTAAGACTTCTTCCAGTGCACGGAGTGAAGGTTCAGCCCCTGGTTGGGGAGTTAAGGTCCCACGTGGCTTGCAGCCAAAAAACCATAATATAAACAAGAGAAGCAATACTGTAACAAATTCAACAAAAGACTTAAAACTGGGGCATATCAAAAGAAAATGAAAAGCTTCAAGAGTTTCGTAACTAAGATGTATTTATGGTTCTTAAACCTGGGCTTCTCAGGTGGCTCGGTGGTAAAGAATCTGCCTGCAATGCAGGAGATGGAAGACCCCCTGGAGGAGGGCACGGAGGGCAGCCCACTCCAGTATTCTTGGCTGGAGAATCCCACCAACAGAGGAACCGGGCGGGCTACAGTCCTTGGGGCTGCAAAGAGTCGGACACGACTCGGTGACTAAACAGTAACGACAACGTGGCTAAACCCAGAGACCTGCATCTGTCCAACACTGGAGTTTCCAGGTAAACAAGTTAATGCATATCAGCCTTTGCTCACTTCACCAGAAAAACAAAATCTGAAGCCATGGGCTGTTAACCGATGTTATCGACTCCACGGCAACCCTCCAGGTTGCAAACCAAAAGACAAGAACAAGCAGAAGAACATGCAAAGTGTAAAAGCCCAGGGCTTTCCTGCCCCATCAGACGCCAATGCCCGAAGAGCTCACTATTTATCGATGTTACCTTTCAGCAGTTTTTTTTTTTTTTTTTCCCTAATGAGTCTTTACAGTATTTCTGTATTAGCAGCTGTAAAGGCGTGATAAACGCCAAATCAGCAACAGCATATCCTAGCACACAGTCTCGAATCCGCAACGTCGCTCTGCTGCCACTTGGGGCAGGGGAAGAGTGAGGCAGACACAAAAGAGGGTTTCACAAAAGACTGTTTCCACAGGGAGCTGAGGACTCTTTCTTTGCCACCGTGCCCCGTGTCACTAAGCCATGCAAGGCTGGAAAGGCCATCATGCTCTCTCTGATGGTTACTTCCCTGATCTGAACACGGTGCTTGCTCTCTAATCTGCTTGACTCAGCTCTCCCCAGAGATACAGGAAGGAAAGAAAGACTACTTCCAGCCCTAGACTGGACACCAATAAAGCACGGCCACGGAACCGAAGGAAGCATCGCGAAGGCGCCCACCCCAAGGGAATGGGCTTCTGAGAGCAGCAGAGCTACTCGCCCAAGCTCGGTTCCCTCTGGAACCCACTACGTGGTCTCACCTTAGTGACCGGTGGTGCAGGTCAGCTCAGACCCCGGGTCCTGCGCGTCTCACAGGAGCGCGGCGGCTGGCGCCTGGGGGTTCTTTCCGCTCTGCTCCCCCGAGCTCTCTCTGCAGCCATCGGCGCCCACCGCCATGGAGATGAGAAAAGCCCACCGGGGAATCTGGCTCTCCCGTGCCTTTCCGGACGCATTCAGCAGACACAAAGGCCACCGCGTTCTCCGCTCGCCTCCAGTGAATCGACACTTTCTTCCCCTTGTTCCCATGCCTACCCGCAGTACACAGTCTTGCCAGTGGTGCCTTCCAGAAAGCAAGAGTCCAGAAGAAAGAGCCTCCCTTCCTGCCCATCGATATCTTTGTCTTTTAAACTTATTTAAAAGGCTCTCCCCCATTCACAAAACAACCCAGAATTGCCCTTAAAGATCTCACAGTCTCCGAGGAGGGATTTTTTTTTTTTTTCTTCTCACTAACAGCTCCAGGACTTGAACAACTTCTTCCAAGTGTGCTCTTCTTAAGTGCGGGTGCCCTAGATTGTCGCTGTAAGGATTTTTCTGTGTGTGCAAACACACACCCTGTCTCATTGTGCAGTAGTACATGCAAGGCAAAGAGCTTTTCATTTGGGTTCCAAGAACGTGTGTGCCCCAGAAGACCACTGGCAACCTCAGTAATGGTTTCCAGGACAGCATTTAGATTGTTTTTCTGAGAATCCAGTTTTATTTTCTGGCTTGTCTCTTTGTTCTAAGTTTGGGATACGAGAGAATAAGTTGCTTACTCGATGTCCATTTTCACCTATTGGGAAGTCTTACAATTTGGAATGAACTAGGCATGAAAACGTGGCCATTTCCAAGAAATCGAGTGGATGCTAGTACCAATTAGTAAGATGATGTAAGTGGGAGAAGGAATTTTGAAGTGGGGACTCTGCAGCCAAGGTTTTATCATGGTGATTGGATACACCAGCAACCAAATGAGGTCAGGTAGACAATACACATGTATTCTTGTCTAATTTCAGGAAGGTGTAGGATTGGAAGTTACGAGTACATTTACAGCAATTCCAACCAGGAACATGGATGAGACCACACAAGGAATGAGGGCAGTTAGAAAAGAGCAAGCATCCAGTGGCTGAGGTCTGGAAAGAGTCAATTTGAAGTTGGGAAGATGAGGATGAGCAAACAGGAGAGACTGCAAAAGGAGAATTTCTTGCAGTAGAAAAAAAAACCGTGAGATGTGGTATGACGAGGAGACAATAATACAAGAGAAAGGCATTGATCCTCTGAGCCGGAGGTTAGTGAGAAGTCAGGACGAGGACTACGAGCTGACTGTGGGACGCTGCTCGGAGATGTCTGGTAGCTCTGATCAAAGATGTCTCAGCAGAGTTTTGGAGACAAATACCTAATTAGATCAGGAATGAGAGGAAGTGGAGGTCACACGCGTCTGCTTTGTGAGGAGCTCTGCTGTCAAATGGAGTAGAAAACGGGGGTGGTGGGCTGGGAAGGACGGTGGGGCTTAGGAGAGGGTTATTTTTCAAGGAGTTTTCTTGTTCTAACAGGAGAGATGGACAGTTTGCCATATAAGATGCTGTCAGCTTAGTAATTTTTGATTAAGTAAATGCCCTCCGATGACTCTCGTGTGTCACTTTTATTAAAAAACAAGCACTCCTTGGGGCGTCCCTGGCCATCCAGGGTTAAGACTTCACCTTCCAGTGCAGGGGTGTGGGGCTGATCCCTGGCTGGGAACCAAGATCCTTCCTGCCTCCCAGACAAGAAAGCAAAATATAAAACAGAAGCAATGTTGTAACAAATTCAATAACGACTTTTAACAAAAATGGTCCATATCAAAAAAATCTTTTTTTAAAAAAAGTTATTTCTTTTGAGAGTCTTAAAGAAGGTGTCTTAAACACAAGAGAATGAAAAGACTTACAAAGTATAAACCCAAAACAACTAAGAAAATGGTAATAGGATCATACAGAGAGGTAACTGCTTTAAATGTAAATGGACTGTGTGTGCTAAGTCGCTTCAGACGTGTCTGATTCTGTGCGACCCCATGGACTGTAGCCTTCCAGGCTCTTCTGTCAATGGAATTTTGCAGGCAAGAATACTAGAGTGGGTTGCCATGCCCTCCTCCAGGGGATCTTCCCAGCCCAGGGATCGAACCTGTGTCTCCTGCATTGGCAGGTGGATTCTGTACCACTGAGGCATCAGGGAAGTCCTATTTGCTCTCACGGTTTCATTATAGAATCAAGAGGAAAGAATGGAACACTATTAATGGATCAATAACAGTGTCTGCTTTAGGCAAGTTTCATTACCAACCATATGTGGGTGAAAAGTGAGTAATCAAGTTTTTAAAAAATCTTTTTCTCTCCCATTTTTTCCTACGGTATGTAAAATACTTTGCTTAATTCCATCTTAAATAAAACATCATTTATATCATTGTATAAAACCATATAAACTATAGAAAATATAAACCCTTTAACAGCTTCTCAGTAAAAATTAGTTAAAATAGCTCTAACATTCATCTACAAATTAATCACAGTCCAATCCTGGTGGCTCAGTGGTAAAGAATCCAATAATTCTCCTGCCAATGCAGGAGACGTGGGTTTAAACCCTTGGTCAGGATGATCCCCTGGAGAAGGAAACGGCAACCCACTCCAGTACTCTTGCCTGGGAAATCCCATGGACAGAGGAGCCTGGCGGGCTACAGTCCATGGGGTCACAAAAGACTCAGCAACTAAAAAACAACAAAACAAAGGTAGACACTAGGTGATGGGCAGAATTATTTAACATCATTTTCCACCGAAGGGAAAATTCTACATTGTTTGGCACAGCTTCCGTTCCTGCTGAAAGCATGGCTTTGGACAGACCCAGACAAACTTGGGTCAGAGGGCTGGCCGGAGGGCTTGCCGGCCGGAGGGCTTGCTGCTGCTCTAACAGCCCTGCGGGTGAAGGAGGACAGAGGAAGCGTCCGAACCCCTCGCTGCTAAACAGGGCATTCCTCTCCAGCCACGCAGGGAAGTCTCGTCCATTACCTACATCCTCAGCTTATTTACAACTCACGGACTCATTTTCCTCTCCCTGGCCAAACCGTACCAAAGTGGAGTAGATGATGGCAATCGATTTCAACATCTGGACTCAGAGATCAATCAGCGGTCAATGGATTGGCAAGGACTTCCTCTCAAATCAGTGGTCATTGTCCCATTTAAAAACTTAATGAGGCTCCACACAAAATTCTCCTTGGATTTTTTTCTTCCCCTGAACTGGAATGAATCACTGCTCCTGCTGGTTGTTGTACCATCTACCAAACACACACATTCCCAGGCGGAGACCCTGTAGGAACTGCCAGGTGGCCAAGTCGGGGGCTGTCAGGAGAGTTGTTGTTTTTGTTTAGTTTCTTTGTCACGTCCACCTCTTTTGCAAACCCGGGGACAATACAGCCCACCAGGCTCCTCTGTCCATGGGATTTCCCAGGCAAGAAGACTGGAGTGCATTGCTGTTTCCTTCTCCAGGGGATCTTCCCTACCGAGGGACTGAACTCACATCGCCTGCACTGGCAGGCAGATTCATCACCATTGAGCCACCTGGGAGAGGTCATCTTAAACCCTCAGAAGCCCATGGGCCCACCTTACAACTGCCCCTCGAGGTGGCCCTCGGTCTCTGCGGGGACATTGCCGTTGACAAGGACCAAAGCTCATGCTCACTTCCTGTTCTGTGATGACTCACCTCTCTCAATGAGGACATCCTTCCTTAAACTCAGATAAACATTCGTCTCCGTGGCTCTCACAGGACGTTCCTGTCCCCTTCTACTCCCAATAGCCAGTTCTTTCGACAAACATGATAAGAATGTCACAGTTACTTCTTACCTTCCGAGTCAGATTTCACATCCTTCAGGGAAAGCCCTCCAAAGCCTCCTAGGATCCTGATATGCAGACTGATGATTTAACTTGTCAGGTTTGAAACTGAAGAGGGTTGGGACCAATGATAAAATGGTGAGTCACTAAGAGAGCAGGTGTCAACCAAGACTGCTGGGATATCCAGCTTGTTCATGAACAGTTGTGTGTAGGCAAATTTTAATGATAGGTTTTCCAAGGGGAAAAGAAGGACTGATCGTAGAGTTTGCCAATTTCTTTTTTCTTTTTTTTTTTTACTGTAGCACAATCGGTTTACAATGTTGTATTCATTTTAGGTGCATGGCAAAGTGAGTCAGATACGTGTCTCTTTCTTTCTCTATGTTCTTTTCTCCTATAGACTGTATTGGGGACCTGTACTGAATAATGGGTAGATATACATACTGTCTAATATGCTATACAGTTACCTGCTTCATGTCAATACCAACCTCCTAACTTACCTCCCCCGCGGCTCTCACCTTTGGAAACCGTGTTTGTTTCTCACCTTGTTTTTCAGTCACTGAGTCGTGGTCGCCCCTTTGCGACCCCATTGAGTCAGATACGTGTCTCTTTCTTTCTCTATGTTCTTTTCTCCTATAGACTGTATTGGGGACCTGTACTGAATAATGGGCAAATATACATATTGTCTAATATGCTATACAGTTACCTGCTTCATGTCAATACCAACCTCCTAACTTACCTCCCTCGCGGCTCTCACCTTTGGAAACCGTAAGTTTGTTTCTCACCTTGTTTTTCAGTCACTGAGTCGTGTTCGCCCCTTTGCGACCCCAGGGACTGCAGTATGATAGGCTTCCCTGTCCTTCACTATCTCCCAGAGTTTGCTTAAACTCGTGCCCATTGAGTCGGTGATGCCATCCAGCCATCTCATCCTTGGTCGTCCCCTTCTCCTCCTGCCCCTAATCCCTCCCAGCACCAGTCTTTTCCAATGAGTCAACTCTTCTCATGAGGTGGCCAAAGTATTGGAGTTTCAGCTTCAACATCAGTCCTTCCAATGAACACCCAAGACTGCTCTCCTTTAGGATGGACTGGTTGGATCTCCTTGCAGTCCAAGGGACTCTCAAGAGTCTTCTCCAACACCACAGTTCAAAAGCATCAATTCTTTGGCGCCCATAGCTCTCACACATCCATTCATGACCACTGGAAAAACCATAGCTTGGACTTGATGGACCTTTGTTAGCAAAGTGACATCTCTGCTTTCTAATGTGCTGTCTAGGTCTGTCATAGGTTTTTTTTCAAGGAGCTTTTTCAGTTCAGTTCATTCGATCAGTCATGTCCGACTCTGCAACCCCATGGAGCTTTCTATATATTTCTAAGTCAGTGATTCTATTTCAGTTTTGTACAGAGTTTGCCTAGCTCTGTGGTGTAGACTGCAACCCTGGCTGACGCCCAGTTGCTGATAGGATGTGTCAGAGCAGGGGGAGGTAAGAGGGTGCATACTGGCTCCTGGGCACTGACAAGGGTCTGCTCCATCAGAGCCCTGGGTCACAAGCTCTGTCTTAGGATTTGCTCAAAGTCCTAGTTGCTCGTCTCTAAGTTTCTCTTTTAAAATGTGATGTATCTTAAATCACAGTTATGGCGATATTATTTGGAAAGTCCAGAGTCTGCTCAGATTCCATTCAAAATTCCACTTCGAAGATCCAATTTCATCAAAATTTAACTTCACAACTACTGGGAATGAGGACAGGGAGGCAGAGAAAGACAAAGTCCCAGAAAAAGCCATGAGCTTCTAATATTTGGGTCAGAAAAAAAAAAAAAAAAGTTAGCCTTCAGTGTCTGTACTGGAAATAGAATTGGGCAAAGCTGATATATATTAAATGATATATGTATCACTAAGCAATGATTAGATACCACTAAGTCTTAATCAAAGTTGTCATTTTCTTAAATGGAATGAAAAACTGAATTTTCAATGGCTGGCTTCTTAAGAGGAGAGTACAAAAAGTGATTTAAAGTTTTAACTGTTTTGTTCTGAAGTAAGTCAGAGAAGGAGAAATACCATATGATATTCCTTAGATTGGGAATCTAAAAATAAGTGATACAAACAGACTTATTTATAAAAGAGAATCATAGACTTAGAGGAAAAATGTATGATTGCAGGGGGCAAGGGATAAGGGTAGGAGGAAGGGATAGTTAGGGAACTTGAGATGGACATGTACACACGGCTCTATTTAAAACGGATAACCAAGGACCTCGTGTGCAGCACAGGGAACTCTGCTCAGTGTTACGCGGCAGCCTGCACGGGAGGGGGGTTTGGGGGAGGATGGAAAAATGTATGTGTATGGCTGAGACCCTTCACTGTTCACCTGAAACTATCACAACATTGCTAATCAGCTATACTTCAACATAAAATTAAAAAAATTTCTTTCAAAAGAAAAGCAGGCAAATTTTCCTTTCCACTAAAAAAAAAAAAAAGTTTTAAATGTTTCCCTATAATTCAGTAAACGCTTATGAAGTCCTTATCACAAATTAAGAAAACTCTATAAATATTTAACTTAAAATTCTGCAAATGAATACACTTCTTTTCATGTGGATCCTTCCTCACTCTCCAGTAGACAGCTGCCTTGTTTAAAGCTGTGGGTGTGCTTGGGACCATTCTTTATGGAATCCACACTGCAGTAGCTACTTGTGAGTCACTCCTTCCCAAGGGTATAACTTACGCCCTTCTTCTGTTCATCCTGAAGGCAACTGGTGGAAACAAAGTCTCTTAACACAGAACAGGAGTTAGCAGGGAAAGTCAAAGTGTTTATTTGGCCTGATGGCCAGCTCTAGGATGCGGAGAAGTATGAGACAGAGCTGGAGTGGTGAACTGCATCTGGCAAGTCAGGTCCAAGAATTTCAATTATTCTCAGGCAGGATGCTAGGGCTTTGATCAGGGGAGTAAGACAATTTGATTAGAATTTAAGAGCATGTGTTCTGGCAGCAATGGTGAGATTGGATTGGCCAGAAAACAGATAGGGAGGAAAGTGAGGAAGATACTATTTTCTTGGGCTCCAAAATCACTGTGGACAGTGACTGCAGCCATGAAATTAAAAGACGCTTGCTTCTTGGAAAGAAAGCTATGACAAACCTAGGCAGTATATTAAAAAGCAGAGACGCCAGTTTGCAGATAAAGATCCACATAGTCAAAGCTGTGGGTTTTCCAGTAGTCACATATGGATGTGAGAGTTGGACCACAGAGAAGACTGAGCAGTGAATAACTGATTTTTCAAATTGCGGTGCTGGAGAAGACTCCTGAGAGCCCCTTGGACTGCAAGGAGATCAGACCAGTCCATCTTAAAGGAAATCAACACTGAATATTTATTGGAAGGACTGATGCTGAAGCTGAAGCTCCAGTACTTTGGCCACTTGATATGAAGAGCCAACTCATTAGAAAAGACCCTGATGCTGGGAAAGATTGAAGGCAGGAGGAGAAGAAGGTGACAGAGGATGAGATGGTTGGATGGCATCACCAACTCAATGAACATGAGTTTGAGCAAACGCTGAGAGATAGAGGAGGACAAGCAAGCCTGGCGTGATGCAGTCCATGGGGTCACAAAGAGTCAGATACAACTTAGCAACTGAACAACAACCACAGCAAGGGGAAGAAGCAAAGGGAACAGACTCAAGAGGGACTTGGGGATCTGAGTCCCCAAGAAGTAGAAGTTTTTCAGGGAGGGAGAGGGAAAAGAAAGAGGAATTGCTCAGAGAAGGGAGGGGTTGGGGGAGAGTCAAGGAAGATCTCAAAGGAAAGGTGGGTATGGTTGCAGTCAGATCTGCAGGGTGGATGGCAAGAAGCAGGTGACTTTATTTCCTGGTTCCATAAGGGCGGTGGACAGTGGGTACAGAAGACAGGATCTGAGATTTAAAGAGGGTGGAAAATATTTGAGACCATCCACGTAGGGAAGTTAGAAACGATGCTATTGTGGTGCTGTGTTGAGGGTTCATCCTTGGGAATGTTCCATCAGGAATCTGACATGTTTTCATGTGGTAGCCTTTGTTAGGAAGCTGCATAACATGCTGTAAAAACACATCATATTTGGAAAAAGTTGCTTCTCTAGTGGTTCAGAAGGTAAAGAATCTGCCTGCAAAGTTGCATCAGTATATCTAATTCACTGTTTTTCTTTTATTGTGAGAAAGCTGAATTGGAAAATTGCACTGATAAAAGAAAAATAATTTGTAACCATCCTGACTGATACAACAAATACAGGGATGTCCGTTAAACAAACAAACAAACAATCTGGTTGAAAATGTGCATTTAGAAACCCTGTTTGACACGCTCCTGTTCGGGACCCCCCTCTCCCCTGTAAAGACCTGTGTCTCTAGTTTTCAGTGAAATTCACCAAGAAAAACCAATGCTTTGGGATTGAAGAATTTTAACAAGGTAACTTATTCCAGCCTGGGTTTCCAGATTGACCACTAAATGGACTTTATGACAAAAACAGTGAACTTCCCACAAATGCTTGTTCCGAAAACATTTGTTCGGCAGCGCCCCGCCACGCCCCCACCCTCAAACAAGCCCCTGACATCAGCAATGGGAATGGGAGCATACAGGCAATTTGACGCGTCCTGGTGTGGAACTCCGAAATTTAGTCGGGGAACAAACCCCAGTGAGGTCATGTCTCGTTCAGGATTAAATGGCTAACTCCAATTCTGTGATCATATTAAGAAAAATGCATGTAAAATGCCCAGGAATTTTTCCTTTGTTTGATTCAGAAATTAAACTTGTACACAGGTCATGTCTGCAAAAGGAGTGTGTCCCCATGTCAGATATTTTCTCTGACTGTCATAGAATGCAAAAGAAAATAAAAAGCACACTGCCTTCTTCAGCTGGCTGGGCCGTGTACCTTACCACACCTCTGGAGCGATTTGTCTATACTCCAAAAAGGCAAGTTAGCAAAGCAGAAATAGAGATACAGATGTAGAAAACAAATATATGGATACCAAGAGGAAAAGAGGGGAATTGGGAGATTGGGATTGACATATATACACTATTGATCAAATCTATGGTTTTTCCAGTCGTCATGGACAGATATGAGAGTTGGACAAGAAAGAAGGCTGAGTGCAGAAGAATTGATGCTTTTACATTGTGCTGGAGAAGACTCTCGAGAGTCGTTTGGACAGCAAGGAGATCAAACCAGTCAATCCTAAAGGAAATCAACCCTGAATATTCATTGGAAGGACTATTGCTGAAACTCCAATACTTTGGCCAACTGATGTGAAGAGCCAACTCCTTGGGAAAAGACCCTGATGCTGGGGAAGACTGAAGGCAAGAGAAGAAGGGGGCAGCAGAAGATGAGCTGGTTAGACAGCATCACTGACTCAATGGGCATGAATCTGAGCAAACCCCGGGAGATAGCGAAGGACAAGGAAACCTGGCGGGCTGCAGTCCGTGGGGGTCACAAAGAGTCAGACACAACTTAGTGACTGAAACCACCACATAAAATGCGTAACTAAGGAGAACACACCATAGCGAAGGACAAGGAAACCTGGCGGGCTGCAGTCCGTGGGGGTCACAAAGAGTCAGACACAACTTAGTGACTGAAACCACCACATAAAATGCGTAACTAAGGAGAACACACCACGTGGCGCCAGGAGCTCTGCTTAGCGCACTCAGTGGCCACGCTGGGAAGAAGCCCGAAAGGGAGGGGATGCAGGGATATGGCTGGCCGATGCATGCGCTGGGCAGCAGAAACTAACACAGCGTTGCAAATCAACTGCAGTCTAATAAAAATTACTTACAAAGGCAAGTTGAAATCAAAAAACCTTAACCAAGTTGCTAGCTATTAACTGCTCAATCTGCACAGGTCATTGAAAGCCTTCAGGTTAAACATAGCCCTGCCTCCCTAACCCCAAATTATCCCAGGTCTGAGAGGCATATTTTTCAGCAGAGCAAGTAGATATCAACTTATTTATGAAGACAATTGCCTTTATTCTCCACATGACATAATGCTTAATTGTTAGGTATCCACGCCTGTCTGATGGCTAACACAATCTGGAAAACTAGCCAGTTACCAACAGTTTATAAATCTTTGCTCCAAATGTTCTGTGCTGTCACATGAGATTATTTTCTTAGGAAACATGAGCCATTATTTTGATTAATAGGGGTTCCCTGGTGGCTCAACTGGTAAAGAATCCGCCTGCAATGCAGGAGATCCAGGTTTGATTCCTGGGTGGGGAAGATGCCCTGGAGAAGGGAAAGGCAACCCACTCCAGGATTCTGGCCTGGAGAATTCCTTGAACCAAACAGTCCATGGGGTCGCAAAGAGCGGGACGTGACCGAGTGACTTCTATGTCTTGCATATATGAGTGCTGTGCTGTGCTGGGTCACTTCAGTCATGTCAGCTCTTTGCAACCCCATGGACTGTACCCCGCCAGGCCCCTCTGCTCATGGGATTCTCCAGGCAAGAGTACTGGAGTGGGTTGCCACTTCCTACTCCAGGAGTTCTTCCCGACCCAGGGATCGAACCCACGTTTCTTGGGGCTCCTGCACTGGCAGCTGGATTCTTTACCACGAGCACCACCTGGGAAGCCCACCACATGCAGGCTACATACATATGAGGACTAAAACTTTGGTAGCAACTTTGCAGAAATTGCTTCCATGCTTAAGCAACCCATAAGATGGGTACTAATGTCACTAGCAAATTTTAAATAAGACTTAACCATGTCGATAGACTTCCAAAGAATAGATGACTCTCACTATGAATAAAAGTTAACAGAAGGATTAGAACTGAAGCCTTCTAAACATCCAAAGATCACGTACTTCTCAGTTAATAAAGGCAAAATAGACCAACTCAAAGATATATTAAACTTAAATCCATCACAGGTGAAATCATTTCACAAAGAAAATGACCCCCCATTCGGATTGTGTGCAGGAAGCACATGGAGCGATAGCTTTGCTGCAACGACCTGGAAAGAGAACTATGAGAAATGTTGAATTATCATCCATCTGAACCAGGTCAAAGGAGCCTTGACCCAAGTTTGAACCAGTTCCAACAGCCCGTCCGGCTTTTAAAATTACTGGCACTCCACTGAATGTCCGGTGGCCCTAAGTGATTATCTAATCTTGGGCAGGGCTCATCCTGTCATTTAAAGGTTTGGCTTCCCAGTTGACGCAGCGGTAAAGTAATCTACCTGCCAATGCAGGAGACGCAGGTTCAGTCCCTGGGTGGGGAAGATCCCCTGGAGAAGGAAATGGCAACCCACTCCAGTGTACTTGCCTGGAGAATCCCATGGACAGAGGAGCCTGGTGGGCTACAGTCCATAGGGTCGCAAAGAGTCAGACATGACTTAGCAACCAAACAACAACAACATATAGAAATAGTAATAAATATTGTAGAAATACAGATGAGACGAGAACAAGCAGGGGCTGCCATTCACAGTTTGCTTTAGCAAGCTAGTCTGTGACCTTCACTCATGTCTGGCAGAGACTCAAACAGAGGCAGAAGAGTGGGAAAGAACTACAGCTTAAAACAAGCAAACAAAGAACGGTTTCAGGTATGCTCTGATCCAGGGCTGTGGGCTTGAGAAGCTGAAATCAGGTTAACTGGAATGAGGTGTCTTCTGCGATGAGCAGTCCTTTGGTTGGTTCTAAGTTAGAAGTATGGGAAAAAATTGGGGACGTAGGAAGTCAATGACCGATTCTTGACCACTGTGGATCCATTGCTACAAAAATGTTTTTCAGGGCTGTTTGCTACAGGACGCAGTGGTCAGAGGTGTTCTGTTGTATAAGACTCTGGCCTTCGTTTGTATACTCAACCTCTCAAAACAATTAGTACAAGCTGGTGATAAATGAAATGGGGGAAAACCACTTTACACACGTGTTTCACGAAACTGCAGCTTCCATACAATACTTAAAGGTGCTATTGTTGCCCTGAAAGATAAGGACCAAACAACAAGGTTGGCTAAAATATTTGAGCCTGTTTTTCCGGGCAGATACTCTGTGAAGATTACTTCTATATTCAGCTTGATCCACCCCAACAAGCCCTAAGTAAATGCAAATGTTACTACTGTTATTTTTTGTTTTTAAGCTAGGAAGTCTGGAAAATACAAAGGGAGCCTCAGAATGCAGGGCAGCTGTCTGGGGCCCACGAGAAAAGTTATGGAAGAAAATCTGAGTCATGAGTTACTGCGTCAAGACCCGAATCCCAATTTTCTTCATGTTTACAGGATAGCTACTTCAGAGAATACTTCATGCCTTCCACCTTTCCTTAATCCACACTTAAATGTTCCTTTTATTTTCCCTTTTCTATGTCGCCTTTCCTTTCTTCTTTGTGAAATGTATTTTTCCATGGTGTTTATGGACAGTATCAATGTTACCTACTTACTGATGAGTAATCGAATGCCAATAGTTAGGGCGAAACTTCAGTGATGAGAGTCAGAACTTTAAGCAGGAAAACAAATGCTTCCACCTCATACCAGCTTACCATTCCATACTGGCCATCATCAACTAAAAGCGTAACAGTAGAAAGATTCTAGAAAAAGAAAGGAAAACCACTCTTCATTTTGTGTTTCTCTACTCTTTTCTGGGGCTTCCCTGGTGGCTCAGTGGTAAAGAACCTGCCTGTCGATGCAGGAGACGCAGGTTCAATCCCTGGGTCAGGAAGATCCCCTGGAGAAGGAAATGGCAACGCACTCCAGGATTCTTGCCTGGGAAGTCCTGTGGACAGAGGAGCCTGGCGGGCTACAGTCCAGGCGATCCCAAAGAGTCAGACGCGACCGAGCAACTAACAGCGGCTCTTTTCTGAGGAAAGTCTGGGGCCTCTCATTTCTTTCTGTCATTGCCTTTTATGGACTGAAGTGTGACCTCCCAGAAAGAAACTCTGAAGTTTAGCCTCTGCTCCTGTCAATAAGAGCACCTGATTTGGAAACAGCCTTCACAGAGGTAACCGAGTGAAGACGCGGTCATCGGAGTCGGCCCTCACCTGGGGTGAAAGTCGGCCTTCCATGGAGGACCACGCGCAGAGCGAGGCCGCCCGGGCAGCCGTGAGGACGCAGCCAGACGCGGCCGCATGTCCCGGGACGCCCGGGGCCACCGGAAGCTGGGCGCGGCGGGGGGGAGGAGCTTCCGGTGGGCTGCGCAAGGAGGGGAGCCTTGACTTCCGACTTCCGGCCTCGGACCGTGAGAGAGTCCGCGGCTGTTGTGACGAGCCACCCAGCTAGCGGAGCCGCGCAAGCTGGTCACCATCCACCCTGGGATCCGAAAGCGTCTCCTACTCCTTTAGGGCTTTCTCCATCTCTCTCTTCCTCTCTCAGGAATCTGCTACTACCTTTCAATCTTGGCAAATTGTTAGACGAGTAAATTCAGTGAGTTCAAACCAGCTGCTTGCCATAAGTCAAAGCGTTTTTTTGTTTTTCTCCAGAAATGCCATTCTGGACATTAAACGTACTCTTAGGTTGTAATATATCACATTATCAACAAGTGACAGAAATCTTTAAAAACTGCTCTTCGGTTTTACATGGTATCTACAGATCACTAGATGTCTTTTTCCTGGGGGTAAATCTGCTTATATAGTTTTATCACATAAATCTGAATATACAGGCTAAAGGGAGCAAGAACATATTTGGAAGATGTGGTTTAAGTTATTTTGTTCCCATATGGAAACTGAGATTCGTAAGACAATAAACTAAATTTAAATATATATATATATATATATATATATATATCCCTCTACAGTTTATGCAAATATGCTCTTAAATAGGTATTTTCAAAGTTTTCATTTGTAACGCAGACCACATTTTAGACCTTCTGGTCTAAAAAACACCTGACTTTCTGGTCCGTAAATGAGGTTCTGCTTAAATAGGATAAATAACCACCCCCCACCCTCACTGGGTCTAAGTTAAGCTCCCCCCACGCTGCCCAGGTCATCATTAATAGAGTCTCAAAATAAATGTATTATACGAGAGGGTAAAATACAGAAAAGGTCACTCTTCATGGAGTAGGGGGTCAGGATGATTCTGAGCCACCGGGGAAGCCCTTTTTATCAAGGAGTAAATCCTGAATATTCATTGGAAGGACTGATGTTGACACTGAAACTCCAATACTTTGGCCACCTGATGTGAAGAGTTGATTCATTTGAAAAGACCCTGATGCTGGAAGGATTGAAGGCGGGAGGAGATTGAGCCACTGAACTGAACTGAAATCCTATTATATATAATTCCTAGTTAGTTAGCGTTAAGTCTCTCAGTCATGTCTGACTCTTTTCCACCCCATGGACTATAGCCCATCAGGCTCCTCTGTCCATGGGATTCTTCAGGCAAGAATACTGGAGTAGGTAGCCATTTCCTCCTCCAGGGGATCTTCCCAACCCGGGTATCAAACCCAAGTCTTCATTATGCCAGACGGATTCTGTATCATCTGAGCCTTCCGGGAAGCCCAATAAGCCTAACTTTTTATTGTTTGCCCCAAAGAAGTAAGTGCCGTTCCTTGGCCCCCTCCCAGCCCTTTTATTGGGTTCTAGGTGGTCACTATGAGACAGGCTGAGACCTGGGGCCTGGAAGCCCTCGCTGTGGTGCCTGGGCATGAACACACATCTCCCCGAGCAATAGATGCAAACAAACTATAAAGGGCTACAAATGATCCAGTGCAGGCAGAGTTGGGGCAAATTGTGAGCAAGTTACAAAAAGACTGAATAAAGACCAGCTGCCACTTCTGAGGGGCTGGAAGCAAAGCAGGGTGCTACGCGTGATCCCTACACACGGCCCCAGGAAGGAGGTGGGCTAACCACTGAAGCCACCTTTCCACCTCACCCACCAGTCTGCCCCCATTAAGCCCGCACAGAGTTGGAGCAAGGTCACCTTACCCACCCGATCCTGCTGCAGCATAACCCCTCTGTAAAGCCTCCCTGGAATTCCTCTTTTTAATTCCCACTGATTAAAGAGTTCAAGAGGTCGAAAACAAGTAGGCTACTTGCAAATTTATGATTTATAAGATATGATGCCAGTCCATAGGAAGTTGGTAAGTGGTCAGCCGCAGTCTGTGGCTCGATCCTGCTGCAGCATAACCCCTCTGTAAAGCCTCCCTGGAATTCCTCTTTTTAATTCCCACTGATTAAAGAGTTCAAGAGGTCGAAAACAAGTAGGCTACTTGCAAATTTATGATTTATAAGATATGATGCCAGTCCATAGGAAGTTGGTAAGTGGTCGGCCGCAGTCTGTGGCGTCGCTAAGAGTCGGACACGACTGAGCGACTTCCCTTTCACTTTTCACTTTCATGCATTGGGGAAGGAAATGGCAACCCACTCCAGTGTTCTTGCCTGGAGAATCCCAGGGACAGGGGAGCCTGGTGGGCTGCTGTCTATGGGGTCGCACAGAGTCGGACACGACTGAAGTGACTTGACTGAGACGGTTTCGAAGACAAGATGTAACAAATAGGAAATAATCACTTAAGTTGTATTTTTCTTTCAGTTATGTTTCCACAGTCAACTGAGCGGGAAACTGTCATGGAGGGTGGTGGGTGAGCAGAAGAGGAGATGGAACCCAGCATGAGGCCGAAAGGAGCTCCAGGTTGGTTCATTTCAGTTGGAAAGGTTTCCTGTAACAGGTGGACGCAAGTCGCTTCAGTCGTGTCCAACCTTTTTGCAATCACAAACCAGGCTCCTCTGTCCATGGGATTTCCAGGCAAGAACCCTGGAGTGGGTTGTCATTTCCTCATCCAGGGGATCTTCCCGACTCAGGGATGGAATCTACATCTCCTGCTCTGGCAGACGGATTCTGTACCACTGAGCAACCAGGGAAAAGTGGACTTGGTTCTAACTTTGAGACTTCTGTTCAAATAAGAGGGGGCGGCTTACATACTCCAGATGGGAGGAAACAGCACCGCATTTTTGTCAAGTGGAAAAGAGAAATGGTGGCAGTGAGGTCCAAGACATGAGTTTGGATCCCGAATGGCAGAACTTCTACCTGCCTGGCTAAGGACTTGGAGTCTTTTTTCAGTAGCCATAAACCTGCTAAACAGTATTTCTGAAAGGTTTTGGTTACATTCCTGGCCATCAAGGCAAACGAAATGGAGGACACGTCCATTTCTCAGATTCTCTGTTTGACAAACTCAGCAAAATTGCATGGTACTTTATACATTCCGGGCTTCCCTGGTGGCTCAGAGGTTAAAACATCTGCCTCCAATGCGAGTAGACCTGGGTTCAATCCCTGGGTCAGGAAGATCCCCTGGAGAAGGAAATGGTAACCCACTCCAGTATCCATGCCTGGAGAATCCCATGGATGAGAAGCTTGGTAGGCTACAGTCCACGGGATCGCAAAGAGTCAGACACGACTGAGCGACCTCACCTCACCTCACCTCCTTATACATTCCTGGTCACTTAGGTAGACAAACTGCAGATGATTGAAGAGAGACTAAAGAATTTGATCACTCCCAGTGACAACCACGGGCTTTTAAATATCTTTAACAGACGAATATGCTAAATGAACCCAAGAATTAAACTCCATGTGTAAGTAAGACTGTGTGTGTCTAAATGAAGTCCATAATTCAGCCCAGAAAAGAAAAGTACCTGGGAAAATAAATTCCAAAGGTTTCCACTGGCCTCAATTACCCACGTGTTGTGTCAGTTTCACCCAGCCAGAGTGTAACAAAGATGACCTGTTTTCTACTAGCTGGAGGGTTGTGAGAAAGCACATAGTGTTTTGCGGTAAACTTTCCCCCTTATCTTAGAGCTTTCAAGCCTGCAGCATTTTCTTTCAAGGGGAAAACAAAAAACCCAGAACAATTACCCCCATTCAATTATAAAATCACTATCATCAGCCTTTTTGCCACTGACCCTTTGGACAGAAGCAGAATCAGCAGGATCTGCCCGGATCCAGTCGCCCTGTTTTACCAGCACAAATACTTTGGCAGATAAGTGTGTGATTAAATTCAAGGTGGAGCCTAAAAAAATAAATGCTCGAGCACATGACAGAACAGCTTTCCTGCTGTGCAAAGAGGCAGCTGAGACCAGACCTAAGTGGACCCTTCCAGTCCCGGTCAGAGCTCTTAGCTTCAGGCTTCCCCAGGACGTCAGCACTAGATCTTGGATGGTGAAGACAGTTACTGCCAAGGTTAGAGAGTGCTAAGAATATCACATTCTGCCTTTATCTGGAGTGTGATATAACTAGAGATTCTAAACAGAGTTAGTCAGAGCCGTGTGTTCTCTGTAAATATTGAAGTAACTAGCTTTTAATGTTTTATCTACATATAGATTTGGTAAACAGAGATGTGGGTAACCTTCTGGAAAAATGTTACACTTGGTGGCAAGCCTAGTTTACAGCTCAATATTTTCCCTTCTTCCTAGTGAAGTTAGTTTATGTATTAGAGTCCCCTCTGGGTACAAACTACCGCAATCATGGAAACCCTGTAGGTTTACACCTTAGTAACATAAAGTATGTGGTTTCTTTTTCCCTCACGGTCTCCTCCCAGTCAAAATCCCAGCTTTAGGAACTCTGGGAGCAAACAAACAAACAAAAACCCATGGCTTTAGGTGGTTGCTTCTCTTCCAACTTTGAGCCCGTTTTTTGGGGGGGGTGGAGGGGAGACAAGAATACTGGAGTAGGTTGCCATTCCCTTCTCCAGGAGATCTTCCTGACCCAGGGATTGAACCCATCTGAGGGAAAGCTTCCCTGGCGGCTCAGAGTGTAAATCACCCGCCTGCAAGGTGGGAAACCTAGGTTCGATCCCTGGGTTGGGAAGATCCCCTGGAGAAGGAAATGGCAACCCACTCCAGTACTCTTGCCTGGAGAATCCCATGGACAGAGGAGCCTGGTGCATGGGGTCGACAAAGAGTTAGACACGACTGAGAGATTCCACTTTCACTTTCTCTTCCAACTTCAGGAATCTGGGCATAGGGAGAGTTCAGTGAAAGCAGGCATAAGGTCTCATTGCTGGTGGCTAAAATTCATGTACAAATTATGCAAGGTTCATAGTTCCATCTAGACACAAATATTTAGGTGGCCAAATGATATGGCTTAAATACCCAATTCCTATTACAGAACCCTTCTGAGGTCTTTAACAAGAGTTCTCTACTATTGTGGGTCCATGAAGAGGACAGAGGAGTCAAAAGTTCTGCCTGTTCATACCTCTACACTCCATATATGTATATATGTATATATAGCTACACACACACACACACACATGGGGTCGTTGAGTCAGACACGACTGAGCGACTTCACTTTTACTTTTCACTTTCATGCATTGGAGAAGGAAATGGCAACCCACTCCAGTGTTCTTGCCTGGAGAATCCCAGGAACGGGGGAGCCCAATGGGCTGCCGTCTGTGGGGTCACACAGAGTCGGACACAACTGAAGCAACTTAGCAGCAGCAGCATATATATACATACATGATTCATATATGATTCAGCAAATATTAATAGATATGCATATGTATCTATGTATACATATATGATTCCTCAAACATGCGTGCTTATTCACTCAGGCGTGTCTGATTCTTTGCGACCTCATGGACTGTAGCCCAACAGGCTCCTCTGTCCATGGGGATTCTCCAGGCAAGAATGCTGGAGTGGTTGCCATTTCCTCCTCCAGAAGACTGTCCAGATCAAATCTGGGTCTCCTGTGTTGCAAGCAGATTCTTTACCATCTGAGCTACCAGGGATTCAGCAAATATATATATATATATATATATATGTATTCAACAAATACTTGTGAAAAATACTGAAGACTTTTACTGAACCATATTAAAATATATACATTTTAAATAATTCAAGAACATGGAGCTAAAATTGGCCATTGGGGAAAGGTATGATGACAGAACTGCCGGAATCCCATGAACAAACACCAATAAAATGCTGGTGACACAGAGAGCCAGCCCCCTCCCTGGGCTTTTACTAAAGTCCCAAGTTAAAAAAACAAAAAAAGCACTGGACTTCCTTTGATTTCTCTTCACGGCAGCCACTAATGACTTCGAATACAGCCACAAAGGACCACCCAGTTTATTCATAAGTTAGAAGCGGTCCTGTCTTCCAGGTCTAGAAATGATGCCGCGTCCAGCAGAGGCTGCCACTTCGCTTCCGTTCTCACAGAGGACCAGATTCACTAGATGAGTCATTCATAGAATTAGCCTGGTTAATGAGATCCAGTCCCCTGGGAATGTCCGCATCCTATAGCGCCAGTCTGCTCCATGTTTGATGTTTCCTGTCCGTTGCCCCCAGACTCATAAGGGCTTCTCTGGTGGCTGAGACGGTACAGAATCTGCCTGCAGTGCAGGAGACCTGGGTTCCACCCCTGGGTCAGGAAGATCCCCTGGAGGAGAGCATGGCAACCCACTCCAGTATTCTTGCCTGGAGAATCCCACAGACAGAGGAGCCTGGCGGCCCACAGTCCATGAGATCCCAAAGAGTCGGACACGACTGAGTGACTAACACACTCACAGACACACAGACTCTTAAGAGCCGTGTATCACAGCCATCACTGACCAATTTAAAGAGAAACACAAGTCTGATGGTGGTGACGTGCCTCGGCCCACATATTCTGCTGCTTTCCAAACCTGACTGTGGGTGGGATCACCTGGAGGCTTTTTTAGATGCACTGGGCTCCCTCCCCAGAGCTGATGGGGACCAGCTGGGACCTCGGATCCTCTGCTGCAGCGCTTGCTCCTGGACACACGTCTCCTCCAGCAACAGAATACAAGAAACTGCACAGAACTAAAATCAACAGTGCGCATGGGCAGTGAGGGCAAAGTCTGGACTGCAGGGATACAAAGAGACCAAACCCCCAGCTGGCCTCTCTGGAGATCCAGGTGCAAAACCGTGAGTGTCTCCTGCACACAGCACCACTTCAGGGGCTGGCCAAACACCTAAACTACCCTGACTTGACCCCTGGACACACTCATACTCATCACTTCAAATAAGGAACCGCCCACCTCGGGGAGCGAGTGGGCAAGGGCACCTGGTGCTGGTTCTCACTTCCTCCCACCCCAGGAGGGGCCCAAATACAGCCCCGCCTGAGCTTCCTGTCCAGCCTCAACTTCTATTGATTCAGGAGGCCAAGAACAGACTTGGAAGAGCTGAGATGGAGCCTGAGAGTTTGTATCTTTTACAACTTCTATTTTACTGATGCTTTCGAACTGTGTTGCCAAAGAAGACTCTTGAGAATCCCTTGGCCTGCAAGGAGATCCAACCAGTCCATCCTAAAGGAGATCAGTCCTGGGTGTTCATTGGAAGGACTGAGGCTGAAGCCGAAGCTCCAATAATATGGCTATGTAATGCAAAGAGCTGACTCATTGGAAAAGACCCTGATGCTGGAAAAGATTGAAGGCAGGTGGAGAAGGGGATGACAGAGAATGAGATGGTCGGATGGCATCACTGACTCAATGGACATGAGTCTGAGCAAACTCCAGGAGATGTGGAGGACAGGGAAGCCTGGCGTGCTGCAGTCTATGGGTTCACAAAGAGTCAGCTACTGAAAAACAACAACAAGCAAGAAGTTCTCACCTGATCCGAACTCTGTTAGAGCCAGTCCACACTTTGAGAACCTCAAACGTAAGTCACAAAAGGCATCGGAGCAGAATCTGGATTAAAACCGAGGTCTGTCTGACTCTACAGTACAAGCTGACTGCCCACTGAGAAGGTAGCTGTCATCCTCTGGAGACTTCTCTCCTGCAGAGATGGAGGAGGAGGAGACACGTGGTACTCGAGAGGGACGTGGATATGGAGGTGACACCCTGGGATGTGGGTTGCCTTGTCTGTCTCATATCACTTGACCGACCCGATCCTTCATGTTTCCACCACTATCCTTAAGAAATCGACGGCTAATGTTACTCAGCCATAAAAAGGAAGGCATGTGAGCCAGTTCTAATGACATGGATGAACCCAGAATGTATTATACAGAGCTAAGTAAGTCAAAAAGAGGGAAGCAAATTTCTTATATCAAAGCATACATATGAAATCTAGGCAGATGGCACCGATGAACTTATCTGCAGGGCAGAGGTGGAGCTGCGGTCACAGAGAAGACACTTGCCACTTGCGGACACAGTGGGGGACGGAGAGGGGGGCGAGCCGAGAGCAGCCTGGAAGCGCATACAGTACCATATGTAAAAGAGACAGTGGGCAGGGGGATGGGGGGGGCGGCTTGCTGTATAGCAGAGGGAGCGCAACAGGTGTTCTCTGACCACCTAGAGGTGTGGGAGGTGGGAGGGAGGTTCAAGAGGGAGGGGACAGGTGTATCCCTCTGGCTGACTCATGCTGATGCATGGCAGAAGCCAACACAATATTGTAAAGTGTTTTTCCTCTAATAAAACTAATTTTTTTTAAATGTCAAAAAAAAAAAAAAAAGAAAAAGAATGCTGCTCCTTTATTCTCATTGATCTCACAGAGTTGTTTTGAAGATAAAGCGTGATCATCGTTGTGAGAGATCTGTCTAAACTTTGGTGTGCTACCACAGACCTTTTTGTTATTTTCATTCGGGATCAAATCAGGAAAAGAGTGAAAACAAAACAAGAAAAACAAGAAGAGGCAAGTGAAGGATCTGGTCAGTTTAAAAGCTGAGACTACGTAAAAGGAAATGCCACGCACGACACAGAGGTTTATTGGAACTTTTAGGAGCTGAGGGTCTTTAAGACCAGTGCACTAAAAGGTCCCAAGGCTTGGGCAGCTGCCAAAGTGTCCAGTAGTAGTTTCCTTTTCAGCTTAAAACGTGAACATCCTATTTCTTCAACAGACATTCTTGTGATGAATGCCAGAAAATGATTAATTATTAGAGGCGCTAGCGGTAAAGAACTTGCCTGTCAATGCCAGAGACACGAGAGACCTGGGTTGGGAAGACCCCCTGGAGGAGGGCCTGGCAGCCCACTCCAGTGTTCTTTCCGGGAGAACCCCATGGACAGAGGAGCCTGGCAGGATACCGTGTATGGCGTCGCAAAGAGTTGGACATGACTGAGGCGACTTAGCACAGGACACGCTATTTTCCAGTACTCATGTAATTAGTTTTGAACAGTAAAAATGTAATGCTAACAGCTTTCTTTAAAAAAATATTTTTTTTTTCATTCAGGGACTGCTGAAAATATTTTACTATTAAAAACACAATTCTATTACACTGATCCTTGTCTCTATCAGCTGCTCTTTTTCAAAATATAAATTTGACTTCATCTGCAATAACTGGAAGAACCAGTGAAATACAGGATTTGCTCTGCAGTGAGTAGTCAACACAGGTGACTTCATATAACTGTTATTCTTAATTATTGCATTGGCTAAAAATTCCATTTGGGTATTTCTGTAACATACTGTGGAAAAACCCCAAACAAACATTTTGGCCAATGCAATAATTTTAATGCAAGAGTGAAAACTAAAGGTAGCTTCTAGTTTTTCCATGAAAACTCCCATTGGAAATATTTGCATACCATGAGCAGTAACTTCTAACTATTGAAGTTAATATTCATTGGCAAAAAAAAGAAAGGGGTCTATTTTATACTGAATAATTAGAGACTTCAAACTGTAAACTAAGAAATCTGCCAAGGCCCACTGGGCTCTACTTTTTTTTATTTATGCCTTTTTCCCTCAGACAAATGACCTGTTTGGTATTAGTTCAATATCTGGTATTAAAGCCTGCAGACTTACATTTGTCATTAGGAACATAAAGAATGACTGTATTTTTCCCCATCAATGAAATATTACTTTCCTTAGATTGGATATTATACTTGCTCAGTGGAGTGAAATCCTTGTTGATTTATGGTGCTAAAATTCTTTTTGTGTTTATTAACTTTTGATGAAAATGACAAATCTGTGGGCCAGTGGGGCTGGGGTTCCGCCAGTTAAATAGAGTACAGATATCTTCTTTTCTGTTTCTGATTTGCCGTTTTTCTATCCTTTGAATGACTTTGATAGAAAAAGTACAATTTAATGCTTGGCGGGCAAAATAGAATTCTTCAAAGAAGCCGATAAACAGAGTGCAGAGAACAGGGTCCGGAGGGCAGCGTTTGACTCCGTGGTTTCGGTGCCTGCTCGTTTCTCAGGCTCTCACTTGGAGTTGCGTGCAAAGGTTTCTCGAATGTGGATGAACAATCCAAATTACGTGTTAATATTATTTAGCTTTCCTAGTAAGCACACAGCTATAAATTTATGGAGAAAGGACTGATGCTGAAGCTGAAACTCCAGTACTTTGGCCACCTCAGGCGAAGAGTTGACTCATTGGAAAAGACCCTGATGCTGGGAGGGATTGGGGGCAGGAGGAGAAGGGGACGACAGAGGACGAGATGGCTGGATGGCATCACCGACTTGATGGACGTGAGTTTGAGTGAGCTCTGGGAGTTGGTGATGGACAGGGAGGCCGGGCGTGCTGCGATTCATGGGGTTGCAAAGAGTCGGACATGACTGAGCGACTGAACTGAACTGAACTGAACTGAACTGAGGTTCTTCAGAGCACTTGGATTAGTGGTTAAAAACACATCCTAGAGAGAAAGAAAGGCTGCCTGGTCCGAAGTCAGCTATTCCACTTACTTCTAATAGCTGTGTGACCTTGGGGACATTTCATGGCCTCTCTGGGCCCCTGTTTCCTCTCTGTAAAAATGAGCTTTCTCATGGGGGTAGAAGAATGAATGCCTGTAAAGCCCTTAGAACAATGCACACGCGTAGTTAACACCCTGTCTTTTTATTGTTAAATAAAAATCAGTGAGTAAAGTGAATTAACTCTTTTAGCTGAACTGTAGAAGCTTTCACAGCACTGTAAAGGAACTATACTCCAAGAAAATTTTTCAAAGTCATATATATACTAATATTAGTACATATAGAACAGAAAATCAACAAGGATTTACTGTATAGCAAGGGAGGTCTACTCAGCATTCTGTAATAACCTATACAGGAAAAGAACCCAAAGATAAATAGATATATGTGTAAGTGAACCAAATTCTGTATACCTACAGCAGACACAACATCGTCATCACGTTAATAAAAAATTAAATTAAAAACAAAGAAGAGAAGAAAGCAGGGAGTAAATTTAAAATACTGCTTCCGCTGTGAAATGACACACGCTCCTCTGCTGTTGGCGGGCGAAACATTGCGTAAGTTTCCCCTCTTTGGGAAACTCAGCAGAAACATCCGCTTTCCCCGACTTTGGTAACAGAGAGCTTGGGCTGTGGACACAAACCCTTCCGAGAACGGATGAAGCCACCTGTTCTCATGATACAGAGAAAACATGAAGTCTTTGTAAAACACCAAATCCACCCTACTGCTGCTGCTGCTGCTAAGTCGCTTCAGTCGTGTCCGACTCTGTGCGACCCCATAGACAGGAGCCCAACAGGCTCCCCTGTCCCTGGGATTCTCCAGGCAAGAACACTGGAGTGGGTTGCCATTTCCTTCTCCATTGTGTGAAAGCGAAAAGTGAAAGTGAAGTCGCTCAGTCGCATCCGACTTCTAGCGACCCCATGGACTGCAGCCTACCAGGCTCCTCCATCCATGGGATTTTCTAGGCAAGAGTACTGGAGTGGCTTGCTATTGCCTTCTCCGATCCACCCTACTAGACAGCAGCAAAGAAGAGACACAGGCTGAAGGTTAAGCTGAAAGAGTATATCAAGCATAATCTAATCAAACAGGAGAGAAAACCCATTTAGGATGGTGAGGATAAGCAGGTGATTTTTATGACACAGTTTGGGCATAGCATTTTGATAGGCACAGCTATTTCCTATTCAGTGCTTTTTTCCCTTTATCATCCATGGTCAAGCAATTTTGCCACCAGCCGAGGCATCTCTTTTATTTATTTAGTCAGTCGTTTACGTTAGGCGGCACTGGGTCTTCGCTGCTGCGTGCGGGCTTTTCCTGGCTGCGGAAAGCCGGGCTCCCCTTGGCTGCTGGCGCGGGCTCCTCCCGTGGGCCTCCGCCCGTGGGCCTCCTCCTGTGGGCCTCCGCCCGTGGGCCTCCTCCCGTGGGCCAGCACAGCCGCCAGGGCTCGGGGGTTTCAGCAGTTGCGGAGCGCAGGCTGAGCTGCCCTTCGGCATGTGGGACTGTCCCGGACCAGGGGTTGAACCCGGGTCCCCTGTGTTTCTTAATTTTAATAGCTCTGGGTTTTTTCCCCCTCAGGTAAAAGAGGAGCAAGTCATACCTGAGCAAGACAAACCTCATTGCTGTGGGAAAGTGGTCGGCGTCTGAAACGAGCAAGCATCAGGAGAAGGAAGAGGTCTGGGTCAGTGTGAGGGTGGGGCTGCTGACCATTCAGCACCACCGTTCACCAGATGAAATAAGATGGAGATGACAGGACCTCAGGGAATACCATTTATAATATTATTTGTTTTCCAGTTTTCCCTTCTAAAACATAGAGGTGATCTAGCTTCAAACGGCCAAAGCGAGGCTCCCAGAAGCCGTTGGCCGTGCGGCGGGCCCAGAGCCTGTTTGTGCGTGCTGGACTCACTTTGAGCTTGGGCCGTATCACACGAGTGCTTCTGCTGAGACACACATCGGAGGGAACGCGGCCTCTCTGTCACCACGCAGTCAGCTATTTGGAGATAAGAACTATGCTTCAATCACTGCTTGGTTTGTTTTTTTCTTGTTGATTTACTTTAAATTGGAGTGGGCTTCCCTGCTGGCTCAATCAGTAAAGAGTCCACCTGCAAATCAGATAGACCTGGGTTCAATTCCTGGGTCAGGAAGATCCCCTGGAGAAGGGAATGCTCCAGCATTCTTGCCCAGAGAATCCCCTGGACAGAGGAGCCTGGCGGGCTACAGTCCATGGGGTCACAAAAGAGTCCGACACTACTTAGCAACTAAGCCAACCATAACTGCTTTTCAATGTTGTATCAGTTTCTGCCATCCGACAAGTTGAATCGGCCGTAAGTACACGTGTGTCCCCGCCCTCTTGGACCTCCCCCACCCATCCCACCACTCCGTCACAGGGCTGGTTTGTATTCTAAATGGCAGGTGTCAGGGGTGGTAGGTTTGGACTGTATCAGTTTAGGGAAACTGGGGCCACACATTCCAGAATTGAATTTCCTGCATCGTTTCGGGTTATCCTGGGCCACAGGAAACATTCTGCATGAAGTCTGTAAGGCGAAAGAAAGCCAGGCAGGCATTCCCTTTTTCTTTACATTGAAACAAAAATATTAGAATTATGTCCACGATGACACTTCCCTCAATTTCCCAGCAAAGTTGATTTTTCTGCCCTTATGCTCCTTGGAGAGGCTTTGTTTCTGTCTTTCCAAATGGCAAAGAGCTGATGGACTCATCCTTGTATACCCTAGTGCCCAGTGGAATGAGTACTGCACACCCACTTGGAAGAACAGAGATATGGTTTATTCAACCTGTGAAGTCAAAGTATAAAAGATGTTCTGTCTCCTGAGCAGCAGTGGGGTCACTCTCATGCTGATGCCTGCAATGACCAGGCCCACAGCAGAGTTATCATGGTTCCACTCTGTGCATAATTAGCACAGTCACTTTTCCCCACATAAAATTCCAGGCACGACTGCAGAGGCAGGGTCCACTCTTTATGCCGACAAAGAACGGGAACGGGGTGACACAGATGTTTAGGAAAAGCCCACACAGAATATCCCGCTGCAGCAACAGAAGGCGTGGACCAAAGTGTTCTGAGCCCCGCTGTGAGCAGAAATCCCAGCATGTTTTGCTTCTATTGGGTTTGGTTTGGGGCGGCTTGTTTATGGTTTCCCTTCGTTCAGATTTGTTTCTCTGAATGTTTCTTTAGCTTTTAAACTTCTGGTGTAAACGCTGTAATCTTATCTCCAACTCAATATTGTTATCTGGTACAGTTAAATAAAAATTTTAGTCATAAGGAAGTGCAACGCCTTCCCTTCCCACAAAGCCTAAATTTAAATATGTGTAACTCATAAGTCTTAGGTCATCTGCTCAAATTAGCCACGCTACTTTCTCCCTGAGTGTTCTCCAGCCACCCACAAGCTGACTCAGTCCTGACCTGAACAAAAGGACCAGGCTTCTCGATGTGGCAATCCTGGCGTGTCACACACAGCCTCTAAGACTCCGGCATCTTCTCAGATTTTAATTGCATGTCCAGGGAAAGATTTTCTTGTGCCGTCTATAAATAGAACTCAGTGGTACATGATGAGAACGTTAAAGGTCAGTTAATAACCTCATACTTCATCAGGAGAGCTGAGTGCGTCTTTCAGGTAAATGCAAGTTGGCCAGTCTCGTTAGTACTCCCAGCTGGTGCCAGTGGTAAAGAGCCAAAGCAAGAGACACAAGAGATGTGGCTTTGATCCCTGGAGGAGGGCATGGCAGCCCACTCCAGTATTCCTGCCTGGAGAATCCAGTGCAAAAGGTGCCTGGTGGGCTACCGTCCATGGGGTTGCAGAGCTGGACATGACTGAAGTGACCGAGTGTGCACACATCAGTCTTAAGGCCTTCCTCAGCAGACTCAAGGCAGTGGCTTCCACACAGAACTTTGAATCAGAGATCTATTGGACATTTTGTAGTAAGTGCCTTGTTTCATGAGGTTGAAAGTGTTAGCCCCTCAGTTGTATCCGACTCTGCAACCCCACGCATTGTAGCCTGCCAGTCTCCTCTGTCCATGGAATTCTCCAGGCAAGAAAACTCCCTGGAATGGGTAGCCATTCCCTTCTCCAGGGGATCTTCCCGACCCAGGGATCAAACCCAGGTCTCTTGCATTGCAGACAGATTCTTTACCACTGAGCCACCAGGGAAGCTGGTTACTTTGGATTCTTTTCCTAAAGTAGAGACAGAATGTCCTGAAAACTACTGTTCAGGACAGTCTCACATGAAATAAGTACACAGTTGTGAGAAGACTGCCAGCTTTGTGGGTGAGGAGCTGTTTTCGTTGGGGGGGAAGGTGGGCAGAGCCCTTTAACCAATCGAGTACCAACCTATCCCATGTATTTAACCTCACAAAAATTCCCTTTTTATAGTGCTTCTCAAAATTGTTCATTAAAAAACAAAAGCAAAAGAGAAATGAGTATATGACCCTTATCCCGACCCCTCGGAGAAGGCAATGGCAACCCACTCCAGTACTCTTGCCTGGCAAATCCCATGGATAGAGGAGCCTGGTAGGCTGCAGTCCATGGGGTCGCGAAGTCGGACACGACTGAGCGACTTCACTTTCACTTCTCACTTTCATGCATTGGAGAAGGAAATGGCAACCCACTCCAGTGTTCTTGCCTGGAGAATCCCAGGGAGGGGGGAGCCTGGTGGGCTGCCGTCTATGGGGTCACACAGAGTCGGACACGACTGAAGTGACTTAGCAGCAGCAGCAGCATCCCGACCCCTAAAATCCTAGGAGATCGAGAATATAACCCAGAGGACTGGGCCCAAACTCACAGGATTCCAGTCTTAAGGATTTTCTTTAAAATACATGCTGCATTACAAAGACAATTTTTTAACCAGGCTTATCAGTTAAATGCTTCCCTTCATCTATTCTCCACGAAAAAGTTGAGTTAAATTAATGCTTCAGAGAGACACCCTGCTTATCTTGTGGCTTCTCATTGCTCCTGAGATGCTGCTACTCTTGTGAACACAGTCCTTTGGGGGCAGGACTCATATATGTGAAAAATAAACTACACATTGTTGTTGTTTAGTTGCTAAGCTATGTTCGATTCTTTGCGACCCCATGGATGTAGTCTGCCAGGTTCCTCTGTCCATGGGAATTTTCCAGGCAAGAATACTGGAGTGGGTTGCCATTTCCTTCTTCAGGGATCTTCTCGACCCAAGGATTGAACTGAGTGTCCTGTCTTGGCAGGCGGATTCTTTTCTGCTGAGCCACCAGGGAAGCCCACAAACCACACATGCTGAGCTATAAAAAAGAATGAAACAATAGCATTTGCAGCACATAAACGGCCCTGGAGATTACCACGCTAAGTGAGGTAAACCAGACAGAAAAAGACACACATCACATGCTATCCCTTATACGTGCAATCCAATTTTTAAGATGATGCAAATGAACTTATTTATGAAACAAACAGACTTACAGATATTAAGAACAAACTTACAGGTATAGAAGTGGCAACGTGGAGGGGGGAGGCAGTAAATCAGAAGCCTGGGATGAGCACACACACACTGCTCTCTACACGACTATATTCTAGATAACCAACCAGCTCAAGAACCTTCTCAGCATCCTGTGATGACCTATATGGGAAAAGAATCTGAAGAAGAAGGGATACATGCATATGTGTGACTAAATCACTCTGCTGTCCACCTGAAACCAACACAACATCGTGAATCAGCTCTACTCCAATAATTTTTTATAAAAAGAAAAAGTAGACTGCACAAAAATCTAGGAGAGAATATGCAATAGCTGAAATACATAGCAGGGAAAATGAAGTTAATGGAAAAAGAGACAATGCCATTAGGAGGCTGGGGTGTCTTCTAAATAAAGTAAATTGGTTCTTTGTCTCACTTAAAAGAAATTTTTGTCTTTATCCAGACTGCCTTATTAAAACATTGTAGCCCTGAAAGTGCTGTGTCGAATCCTGGATGCTTCTATACACAAATGATGGCATTGTTAGGCATATCCATTTTGTGGAAATTTAAATATATAACAAGTAAAGTGTAGTTAATTTCTTTTTGTAGACACTAAAGCTGCAAACTTAGAATGTCTGATAGCTACACGAGAAAATACAAGCCTGGTGAAGACTCCCTGTGTTCCTAGGAGGGATGATTTCCGGTGCCAGTTTGGCCAGGCCACGGTGCCCAGTTTGGCCAAACACCCTCTGGATGTTGTTGTGAATATGTTTGCTAGGCGTGGTTCACCTTTCCAATCTGTAGACTTTGAGCAAACCAGACGACCTTCCACAGTGAGGCTGGTCTTTGTCTCATCAGGTGAAGATGTTAAGGGTAAAGAGTGAGGTTTCCCAAAGAAGCAACAGAAGAAATTCTGCCTTGAGGCTGCAACAGAGTCCACCAGAGTTTCCTGCCTGCTGGTCTACCCTGAAAATTTTGGACTCAGGACTGAAATATTAACGCTTAATTTCCAGAGTGCCAGCCCACCTTACAGATTTCAGACTTGCCAGCCCTCACAATCATATGACCCAAAACTTGCATTAAATTTCTTCCTACATCTCCCTCTCTCTCTATATATATATGTGTGTGTGTGTGTGTGTGTGTGTGTATCATATTGGTTCTATTTTTTTGGATAACCCTTATACAGTTACCAAACTATAGTGGAAAGAAAGCAATAATTCTAAAATAATTGTCAGACTAAGCTCTGGGGAAAAAAAAAAAAAAAAAAACTCTTGTAAAAGAGTTCATAGAGAAAACAGTTTTCCAGCACTCACAAGTTCTGAATTCCAAAAGCACACCAAGGACAAGAGCAACAGGCCACTCACTGGTCTATCACTGTATTGCTTCCATGAAAAAAAGTTCAATTTGTTAGTGTGATAATTGTATCTTATGTTATCGTGGTACTAGGTCATTGAATTACCCTTAATTATTTACAGATCTGCCTTTTTCTGCCAGACAGAGGATAGGGACCGGGTCTTTGTCATCTTGGTACCAGACCCAATAAATGATTATTGATTGCATGGGAACATGGTTCTAATTTAAGATAGAATAGAATGAAAAATGAAAATTCATCATGATGAAATATGGTTTTGGTCATGTTTGCTGGAACATAGTTTTTTTTTCTTAAAAAAAAAGAAAAACTGAATATTTCTTTTTTGAGTTAAAAGAATAAATCTTATGGACTATAATCTAAAGCCTTGCAACCATTTGAAGTCTTTAAAATTATACTCACAGAGTTTAAATAAAATCAGAACTTGAGGTGATATTTCTCGACATTGTTAAGAGAAAAATCACCTTCTTTATGTGGAACTTTTGGGTAAACCTATTCTGGGGGCTGTTTCTTACTCAGATTATTGACTCTTTTTCAGTTTTCCCTTGTATCTGTGGACAGTTTCAGGTCTATTTTTGAAATACAGTGAATGTGGAGCCAGAGAAAGCTTTAAAAGTCAAAGCCTCTTTAAATTACTATATGCATGGTGCATCTGAATCCTTGATCTTAGAGTAGAAAGCCCCTGGAAGGACAGGAGGAAAAGAATTGATCCCATCTCCTTTACTGAAGAAGAGCTATAAGAAAAGTCAAGTCATCCACTCATCCACCCCGTATGTGTAAACAGCTCCAAACTCGAGGGTGCACACACCTAAAAACGATGAAAAAGACTTCCCTCTGACGCTGGCTTCCTAGGAAAGCGGGATGCAGATGAGCCTGCAGGGGGGTCCTCCAGTGCGATCTTTACACGATCCAGACAAGCCTTTCTTTCCCCCAAAGCAGAGCTCTTTGGCCTGGACACTTGAACTGAAAACAAACTTGCTGCTCAGCCGCTAAATCGTGTCCGACTCTTAGTGACCCCATGGACTGCAACACGCTCGACCTCCCTGTCCATCACTATCTCCTGGAGTATACTCAAATTCATGTCAGTGATGCCCTCCAACCGTCTCATCCTCTTAGTCCCCTTCTCCTCCTGCCTTCAGTCTTTCCCAGCATCAAGGTCTTTTCCAGTGACTTGGCTTTCTGCAACAGGTGGCCAAAGTATCGGGGCTTCAGAAGCCCTGTCACTCCTTCCAGTGAATATTCAGAGTTGGTTTGCTTGCTTGCTAAGTCGCCCCAGTCGTGTCCGACTCTGTGCGACCCCATAGACGGCAGCCCACCAGGCTCCCCCCTCCCTGGGATTCTCCAGGCAAGAACACTGGAGTGGGTTGCCATTTCCTTCTCCAGTGCATGAAAGTGAAAAGTGAAAGTGAAGTCATTCAGTTGTGTCTGACTCTTCGTGACCCCATGGACTGCAGCCTACCAGGCTCCTCCGTCCATGGGATTTTCCAGGCAAGAGGACTGGAGTGGGGTGCCACTACCTTCTCCGAGGGTTGGTTTACTCCCCAAGAAATCTACAGTTGCCTTGTAGTTTCCCATCTGTTGGCAACAGCTGGCACGAGTTTCTGTGTTGATGAGATGGGGCGTTCCTTGCGAGTCTCAGTTGGTGAGCACGGTGTCATTTTCTGTCCCTCAAGTTACAGGAAGCAGGGCTTCAGCCACCCTCACTGCCACCCCTGTATCTTGCTCAGCACCATCGCCTACCTGCCATACACAGTACTCTTGCTCCCTAACTATTGAAATCTATACCTACCCTGGTCTGTTATAACATCTCAAACAAGAAAATCTCAGACATATCTCGCTTGCAGAATCCTCTCCATCTTGCAAAACAATCATGGCACACAGATGATTTCCCCCAGGACCCCTCTTCCCTTTGGAACTTTACTTCAGCCACGCTGGTCTTGTTGCTTCTCAAACAGGCCCAGCTCGTCAAAGCTTGCACAGGCGTGCTCTGCTCCAAGGTTTCCGCCCGCTCGATTCCTCACCACCTCGAGTTCTTTGGCCAAACATCACCTCCTTGGTGAAGCTCTCCCGGCCTGTCCTACTTAAACATGTGAACCTGTGGCAAGCAGCTTTGGCGCTGGCCCCCTGTGACCCCCGGCTTCTTCAGGCTTTTGTGAAATCCCTCCCCTTGAGGGCTGGCTGGAAGAAGTGACTCATTCAATAGAACGTGGCCAAGCTGAGGGGCTGTCACGTCCAAGATGAGGCTGGAGAAAGCCTCTGTCTTCTGTCTTGCTCACTCCCTCGCTTGAGCTAATGGGAAGCAGCTGCCATATGCTGGGCGCTGTTTTATGGAGAGGCCCAAATGGCAAGGAACTGGAGGAGGACATGAGCCAATAAGCCGTAGAGACTGAGCCCCCCGCCAACTGCCCCGGAGGAGCCAGGTTCTGCCAGGGACCGTGTGCTGGGCTTGGAGGAGAACCCTGCTTGGGCAAGGCTGGCAATGCCTGCAGTCCCACTGGACTCTGACTGCAGCAGGGGAGACGCTGGTCCCAAGGACCCAGATAAACTGGCTTCCTGACCAACACCAACACTGAGATAACAAACGCTTGTTGTTCTAAAATAACTAACACAATGTCCACTCCTCCACCCCCACATCTGATTTCTTTCTCTGTTATGTTTTCTTCTATAAGATATCACCATTAAGGTTCAGTGTATTTCACTTATTGACCGTCTTCCCAGACATCTACCAAAAATGAGACTTCTGAAGGCAGAAACTTTTGTCTTTTTATTTTCATCAGTATATGTTTGAAGTCTAATCACTGCCTGGCTCAGAGTAGTCAATCAACAAATATTTGTTAAATACATGAAGTATTATATCACTCAATGGCAAATTGTTTTTCCTAAGTTCCTAAGGAAATGGCTTCATTGCAACAAACAGTCTCCCACTGAACCCTCATTCTTTCACATGTTTTTATATTTAGTAAATATTTGTTGAGAGGATCAATCAATCAATGAATAAATTACAGAAAATTGGATTTTTTTGTAAGTGCAGTAACAATCCAATCAGGGAAATGATCAGATGACCCATTTATTTCCATGTCACTGTCTTATAGAGGTCAAGAATTTGAGACTGTGGTGGCAAGAAAAAAATTAGAATTCTAGAGTTTTCATTTTTCACATGAAATGTATGTCATTGTCTTCTTTAGGACATTAACGTATTTATTTCCCGTTATCCAAAACAATGATACTAGCAGGAAAGACAAACAGCAAGAGGCCCTCCATTCTGGAAGAAACACATTTATCAATGTGACATAAATGCCTAGAAAAGAACAGTGTCAGTCATCACCTTATGAAAAGAATCGGGTAGATTCTTGAGGGTTAAGGTTTCCGCTCCGTAGAGGGATGGAGGCGCGATGACAGGTGCACATCAATTTGCTGACACTGATATCCGTGGAGAAAACATCACTCACTCATCAGTTGCAGAGAGGGTACCAGTCGCCCATGCGCGTCCTCAGCCACGTTACAGACAGTGGCCACATGCACGATGTCTTTAGAGACAGTTCCTCTTTGCGGTTGTATCAAGCCTAATAACTGTGGGTAACATCACACTAGGAAAAGGTAGGAGGTCATCTGGTAATGAGAAGCATGTGTATCTTGGAATTCAGACAGGAGTGAGTTTGAATCTGAGACCCGAAGAAGTTACATGGCTCTCCCCAGATTACACAGCTAGAGTGGAGAACCTAGATCCCCATCTATAAAATGAAGACAGTAGATCCTTCCAAACTTGAAGTGAAGAGCCAATGAATATAGGATTTAATCACCCAGAACATAGTAAGCATATGAATGCCCGTTTCCCCACGCTGCCATAGACATATTTATAGTCCATGTGATGCCTGAAATAAAGACATTTTCCATCTACTGTTCCTAAAGCTAGATTTGAGGCCACTTTTCCTAGAAAAAGAAAGTAACATAAGGTGCTCTAGGATAAATTCATGGGGAATAAAAGCAAAACCGTCCGCTAAGTGATAGGTTTTACAAATTCAGAAAAGAAACAATTCAACGAAATCCTTGGGTGTCCTGGTTATAAACATTTACTCTAAGTACTCGTTCTTTACATATCTATTGTTTTCCCCCAAACTATGCTTTTCGCTAATTTCTTTCAACTAAGTTATATCCAAATCTTGATGTGGACTCACCACTCACATGTATAATGGAAAAAACATACTTTTCAATGTCCTTGAAAACTCTTGTTCTTTTGCAAATAAAAATATACTTATTTGGGAAAGCGCATTAAAATGGCACCTTGAGTGCCCCTGCCACTTCAGCCTTTTTGTCCAGTTTCAGATGTTGTCATGGTCTTGTTTTGCATGGGACTAATGTCTTGGATGTATTACAGATGCTCACGTGTTCTAAAAAAACACTTAAGGAATTGCATCTCTTAGTTACTCTGGTTTTCCCACTGTCTCTGTCTCTCTTTCTGTCTCTCCCTTCTTTTTTTTGAATTGAACTGAACTCTGGACCCTGTTCACTTTTATACTTATTTTTGGCTTAATTTCCAGAACTCTACAGTGGTATTCAACAAAAGAGCTGTGGCATAGGGACTTCACGTCACTTTGTTGGTTAAAATCTGACAGAGAGCGGTTGGTCTACATTTTCCAAAGTAAAGTAGCAAAAGGGCATCAATATGTTTTTCTTCTTTAAGATCTGTCTCTTGTAGCTGGAATGGGTAGATGTTTAGAAGAAACACTCCAGTCCCATTTCCCTAAAGACCTCTCAATTCCTATAACCATATAAGAGTATGATGCAAATGACCAAAATCCACTGGGTTTATAAGACAGTTCTTGTTTTCCACTTATGCGCTTCCATCCAGCAACAAGGAAAACAATTTGATTTTACATGTTAAAAAAATTCATGGTGTCCAGAGAGCAAGAATTGATAAGTCCATAGTTTTCTGAATAAATACTCAAAGGCAAAAGGTCTCAGATTTTAATGGACAAGAGAAAAAGCTTTTAGAAAAATTAAGGTGAACACACAGTAGAAATAGAAATTAGAATAGAAACTCTCTATTTTGAAGCTGTGTTAAAATCAGTCTAGAGAAATGAATGTTTTTATATCCTCTCATATACAAACCTCAGAAAATAATCAACCTACTTTCTTGAAGTATTTTCAGGGGATGCTTAAATGTACATTTCACTGAAGCCATATATTCATAAATGTGCACATATATACGGATGCCATGATTTGCTTTTGATAGAAGTTATGGAATACTCCATCTGCTATTAAATACGGGATCTGAAGAAGTCACTTTTAGATATCTACATATATAATGGAACATAAGGTCTCTTTCATAAGCTCTTTATAGACCAACTTGAGACTATGTTTTACCAAAGTTTCACAAGACGCCTACTTAAAGCCCTCACAGAGGGAATTAAATTGTCTTAATTGCACTCATTCGACGCTGATATTGACATCGCTGGATACAGAGTTTTGCTGCTTTCTGATCAGAGGGCAGCAGGAGCAAACGCAGACTGAATGACTTTGAATAAGGACAAAAACAGAACCAGGCTTACCTGCGTCCTTTCTCCCGCCGGAGGATCTGGGAGCTAGGAACTCACAGCTGGGCAAGAGTGAAAATGTTCTTTAGTTAATAATACAGGCAAGAAAAGCTCCCGACCCCAAGAACCTGGGTTAACCATTGACACTGGCTTGCTCCTACAGTTCCACCCTGGAAACATGCATAGGTAGCCCGTGGCATCTTAGGAAGCCGGCGCCAACCGGTCAGCTGAGACCGCAACTGGGGCCCCGCCCCTGCACCCCTGGAGGAGGCTCAGGGAGAAGGTCGCCCAGGCGTCCCCTGACTCACTGTTCACTTGCTCTGGAACACAAAGGAGGAAGCTTTCCTGGGCCAGAAATATGTTCAGCAATGCCTGTGACTCAAATATTTACAAACAGGGCTCCTGGAGGCTCAGTTTTCAGACTTTGAGCAATGCAAAGAAGCTCCTTTTGTCAGAGTTCTTTGCATACATCTGAGCAGGTCAGATGCGGATGAAAACGGAGACGGGACCACCTGCCACGGCTAAGCAGCCGCTCTCCCCCTACTCAGCGCGCCTTCGGCGGCCATCTGCCCTGCTCAGCGCGATTCCAAGTGTGGCTTCCCGGGTGACAGAATCTGCCTGCAAAACAGGAGATGCAGGCTCGACCTCTGGGTCGAGAAGACCTCCTGGAGAAGGCAATGGCAACCCGCTCCAGTATTCTTGCCTGGGAAACCCCATGCACAGAGGGGCCTGGCGGGCTACAGTCCATGGGGTCGCAAAGAGACGCACACGTGCACACGTGCTCCCAAAGCAGAGGCATCCACAGCTGAATAACCTCGAGAAACAGAAGAAAGAGACTAAGGCCAGAGGTTTCTCCTGCCCACAACCTCGAGAGTCAGAGTTTAAAGGACTCCCCAGGTGGCCCAGTGGTTAAGACTTCACCCTCCAACCCAGCAGGTACGGGCTCCACCCCTGGTTGGGGAGCGAAGACCTCACATGCCTCGTGGCCAAAACACCAAAACAGCAAACAGAAGCGTGTTGTAACAATTCAATAAAGACTTTAAAAACCATCCACAACAATAACAACAACAAAATCTTTAAAAAAAGAATCAGAGTTTAAGATAGAGATGATAGAGAAAATACAGGCTGTTGTTCAAGTCTAGAACCTACGATCTGATGGTCCCTCTGCCCCAGCAATCAGTCCTCGGGGGGTGAGATGAAATTTTGAGGCAGTCATGTGGTCAAGCTGACTGATCGAGAGTCAGAAAATTGAATAATACGTGACGAGCTGGTAGAGTCAAGAGAAAGATCCAGAAAAGGTGAAAGTCAGCCACAGGAAAGGAAAGAAATAACAATCCCAGCTCTTCAGAACCGGGGGGCGGGAGGCGGAGGGCGGGGCTGTATATGGAGGGTTGCCAGGGGAGGTTTGTGCTGCCCAGGAAGCAGCATTTTTCTTGCCTCGGAAGAGCACTGGTAGGCAGGGGTCTGGAAGCCCTGTCCAGTCTGGTTAACCCTCCAAATTTAAGGGGCTGTGCCTAAGTTCTGACCAGAGTTGCTGTTGGGGTGTTGCTGGGTGTGTGTTTGCATTTTTTTTTTAATTAAAAAAAATTTTTTTAATAAACAAATTTGGAGTATAGTTGCTTTGCAATGTTGTATCAGTTTCTGCTGTACTGCAAGGTGAGTCAGCTGTGTGCACACATTATCCTCTCCTCTTAAACCTCCCTCCCCCCTCCCCATCCCACCGTCTAGGTCATCACAGAGCACCAAGTTGAGCTTCCTGGGCTACCCAGCAGCTTCCCGCCTTACATGCGTAAATGGGTGTGTGTCAGGGCTACTCTCTCAATTCCTCCCACCTTCTCCTTCCCCTGCTGTGTCTGCAAGTCCATTCTCCGTCTGCATCTCCTCCTGCCCTGCAAATGGGTTCATCAGAGCCGTCTTGCTAGATTCCATACCTATGCATTAATAGACAACACTTTTTTCTCTTTCTGACTTACTTCACTCTGTATGGCAGACTCTAGGTGTTTGCATTTTTAACAGCATGAACACTTGAGGCAAGATTGGATTTCAATCTTGGGAGTCACTCACTGGCTTTGTGACAATGGGAGCCGCTTGACCACCCTGCATCCCAGTCTCCTCATCTGTAAAGTGGAAATAATAATAATAACAACTACAACTGCAGCTCCTGCTCAGGCTGGCACTTGGTGTTCCAAGCCTGCGAGCTCTCCATCAGGTTTGGCCATGCTGATAGGAGCGCGTGATCTGCAACCTGTTACACAGTAACCCAGTAGAAGAGCTTAAAGCCTTCAAGGGACATATCTTTTTAATCACCCATAAATGTCAGGGAGGCAGTGGACCTGGAGGTGAGCCTTTCTGCCGAGAAATCTGAAGACTGGAGAGATGTCTGCATGCCCACACACGTGGAGGCCACTTCCGTTGCGGGGCAGACTGCTTGCTTAGTGAATGTTATCGGTCACTCTGCTCTGTTCCTGGATGGGGAGCTGGGATTTTTTTTTTTTATTAGTGGTCCATAGGAAAGGACTGAACAGGACACACACGACTCTCTCTACAAGGACAGACTCGGGGAAGGGGGCTTTGCCTGGCTGACTGCCGAGGAGAGGAGGCAACCGAACATGCACGGCAGAGGAAAGGCCCCGCAGGAGACGAGGAGGCAAGACGGGGCCTGGACGGGCTCCCGAGCCCGAGTCAGACCAGCGCCGCCGCCTCGGCCCTTTGTTTGAAGTAAATTCCCAGAACACCAGGCACGCCCATACTCACATGTAAGCAGAAAAACACTTGCCAAAGCCAAGTAAAATTATCATCTGGATCGGCTTCTCTGTTACAGTCTACACTTCCTAAATCTACCTTAAACTGAAAACTAAACGTCTTGAAATTCAGCTTTGGGAACTACAGTCCTCCTGGAAACACAGAGAGAAACTGAGGCAAATTTAAAAAAAAAAAGCCTGTTTTAAGATTTGACAAATGACAAGACGATGAAAGAGTTCATTACTCAAGTGGAAGAACTCTGATACCTTTTCAATGATCTGTACTTCGTTGCTGTCCAGTGATTTTAGTCATGGCCCAAAAAGAAGACGGACTCTAAAAAGAAGATACACCACACAAATTCTACATACCACCCAGCGCTCTAGAGCATAGAATCGAGTTGGTCCCACTGTAGCTCTGTCATGGACGAACTATTTTTGTTTGTTTGGCCTGACTTCTGCTTTTGTAAGACCTGGGAGCTAAGAATAGTTTTTACATTTTTAAATGGCAGGGAGAAGATTACTAGAGGGGGAATATTTTGTGATGTAAAGTTACATGAAATTCAACCTTCAGCATCCATAAAGGCTTCTTTTTTAACATGGCCCCACTCCTCCGTCCATCTACATGTCCGCCGTGGCCATACTCACCCTATGGCAGCAGAATTCAGTGACCCTCGGGGTCTCAGCAGAAACCAGGTGGTCCTCAAAACTTCCCATATTTAGCATCTGGCCCTTTGCAGAAAAAAACGTTTGTAGAGCCCCGAGCTAGTTAAACTATGCAATTTTCATTCTTCAAAGATGATGTTCCTCTTTCCTGGTTAATGATTAACACATAGTTAGCTCCAAGTCAACTGAAATTCTAGAATTTAAAACCTTATCTTTTTTTACATTCAACCCAGCAGTCATGTTCCTTGGTCTTTACTGAGACCAAGAGTTAAAAACCTAAGTCCACACAAAAACCTGTACACAGAGTATTTATAGAAGTTTTATTCATAAGTGCCAAAACTTAGAAGGAATCAAGACATCCTTCAGTGGGTAAATAAACAGTGCTACATCCAGACAATGGAATATTATGCAGTTCTAAAAAGAAACGAACTACCAAGCCCTGAAAATATACAGGGAAACCTTAAATGCGTGTTACTAGGTGAAAGAAGGCAATCTGAAAAGCCTGCATAAAGTGTGATTCCAAGCATGCGGCATCCCAAAAAAGCTAAAATTATGGAGGTAATAAAAGATCAGGGGTTGCTGAGGGGCAGAGGGAGGGAGGGAGAAACAGGCGAAGCCCAGAGGGTGTTTGGAGCCATGAAAAGTCTCCGCGTGATTTAACAATGATGGGTGCACAGCATCATGTGCGTGCGTGCTGAGTGGCTTCAGTCGAGTCTGATTCTTTGTGACCCCACGGACTGTAGCCACCAGGCTCCTCTGTCCATGGGATTCTCCAGGCAAGGATACTGGAGTGGGTTGCCGTTTCCTTCTCCAGGGGATCTTCCTGACCTAGAGATTGAACTCAAGTCTCTTGCATTGGCAGGCAGGTTCTTTACCACTGAGCCACCTGGGAAGCCCCATATCCTTCCCTGTCTTCCCTCAATGTTCAGTTCAGTTCAGTTCAGTCGCTCAGTCGTGTCCCGACTCTTTGCGACCCCATGAATCACAGCACGCCAGGCCTCCCTGTCCATCACCACCTCCTGGAGTTCACTCAGACTCACGGCCATCGAGTCAGTGATGCCATCCAGCCATCTCATCCTCGGTTGTCCCCTTCTCCTCCTGCTCCCAATCCCTCCCAGCATCAGAGTCTTTTCCAATGAGTCAACTCTTTGCATGAGGTGGCCAAAGTACTGGAGTTTCAGCTTTAGCATCAGTCCTTCCAAAGAAACCCCAGGGTTGATCTCCTTCAGAATGGACTGGCTGGATCTCCTTGCAGTCCCTCAATGTTACTGTAAATCTAAAACTGCTCTATAAAATAATCTTTTTTTGAAAGAACATTTTTTCCTTCAAGGTTCCTTTGAGTCAGTCTATCCTGGCCTACTGCATTGATTCATAATTTATTTTTAAATGATTTTGAAAAACAGATAAACTTTTACAGGCATTCTCCCTTTGATCTATGTCACATGTGTCATTTCCTTCACCAAGTTTGATACACTTATGGGTCAGGATTGACTGAAATTTATCCACTGTTGAATCTAACAGAGTGTCTAGCAGAAAACTGCAACACAGCAGATACTAAGGGATGAACGCTTTTTTTTTTAAAGGTAGCAAGTGTACCATATTTGGAGACCAAACCCTTTTGAGTGATTGATTGTAGTGTTCTTGACCCTTTTCTTCAGCTGTCTTACTGAGCTGGCCTATCTTTGTCCATCTCCAAATGGACAAATCTTCAGTCTCTCTGAAAGTCCAAGACTCTCTTGCTGCCTGTTTGAACACACCCAACATCATAATTACTGGATTCTGCCTGGGTCTTTTCTCTCTTTTTATCACCCCAACTCTCAAAATCTTCCTTCACTGTGTCTCATTTCCACTTGAAGGACTCTCTGTTTTACCATGCTCCAAGCCCTACGTGATGGGGCTTCCCTTGTAGCTCACTCGGTAAACAATCTGCCTGCAGTGGAGGTGACCCGGGTTCGATCCCTGGGTCAGGAAGATCCCCTGGAGAAGGAAATGGCAACCCACTCCAGTATCCTTGCCTGGAAAATCTCATGGACAGAGAAGCCTGGTGGGCTGCAGTCCATGGGGTCGCAGAGTTGGGCATGACTGAGTGACTGACACTAACAAGCCCTACACGATAAGGGGCAAAAGAGAAAAAAAAGCTGAACTCGAACTTGCTTCCTCAAGGTGCAATCCAGTTCAGCATTTTATAAGCTGACGCACACTACTGCAGCAAGAGATTTAAACAGAAATGATGCCACTGACTGTCATGCAAATGAGCTCAATACACTGAATGAATCATGCTAACAGGCTCTTCTCAGAGCGGGGCAGAGGGGAACAGGAGAACACCTTTGAGAATCTCTCTCAGATATTTAAGTTATGCATGTTTACCGTAGACGCTATGAATAAGAATGGGAAAGAGCTGATAAAAATGATTCAGCAGCCTCCATTTCTTTTGGCAAAGTTATTCCCGCTCTTCCCCACTGTGCCTTTAAGTAAAAAATTGAGATTCAATTATATTCACAGTTTTGAATCTTGCTTTTTAATCACTGTCAAGGAGCTCTCGTCTTAAAGCAGAAGAATGCATTAGTAACCGTGGGATTCCTGACATCCCAGAAAAGCAGGTGAAGAAGATCTGGCGAGACAGGTGCTGGATTTCTGGTACTCCACAGTCAATCTCCACCCGTGTTTACTGTTAGAATTTACTCTGAGCTGTTGGCATCAACTGGAACTGTGCTCTGAGACAGATCTGTAGACTCTCCAGCATGCCATTTGAAGGTGTGCCCAAACACTTGTTGCTCAGTCACTAAATTGTGTCCAGCTCTTCGTGACATGGAGTACAGCACACCAGGCCTCCCCATCCTTCACCATCTCCCAGAGTTGGCTCAAACTCACGTCCATTGAGTTGGTGATGCCAACCAACCATCTCATCGTCTGTCGTCCCCTTCTCCTCCTGCCCTCAATCTTTCCCAGCCTCAGGGGCTTTTCCGATGAGTCGGCTCTTTGCATCAGGTGCCAAAGTGTCGGAGCTTCGGCTTCTCTGGAAGAGGGGTGCTTATCTTCCAAAAAGCAGGCAACGGTTAGGCAGCGACACGGACTCAGTGGACACGGATGTGAGCAAACTCCTGGAGACGGTGGAGGACAGAGGGGCCTGGCGTGCTGTAGTCCATGGGGTCACGAAGAGTCAGACACGACCTAGCGACTCAGCAACAATCCTCCAGGAAGCCTTATGGGATTGGGGGCTGCATTAAAGTTGGTTGATTGGATTTCATAGGATGCCCTTATTCTAAAGACCGTATTTCTTTGAGGAACTCTTTATCTCTCCAAGGGAAGACTGAGATAATTACCTGAGTGCTTGAAGCCCCAAACTCCTCACTAGCTTCATTACCTCCTAGATTATTTCATTAGGAAATATTAGAAGGAGAACCATTTACCTACACAGCATCCTCAGCCGTCTTCAATTTTCATATGGCGACATAACTGTTTCTCCTCTCCTTAAGTCCCCACTTGTATTGTTTCAAGCTACAGAGACAGATCGTCAAAAGGGACGTCCTCCCAGCCTCCCTCTCCTCCAAGACATATTTTCCTCTAATGCTTTCCTTCCCCCCTAAATAAGAATTAAAAGCGATATTTCTTTTGACAGCTGGTAACTAATCCCACCTTAGCAGGAAAGAGAACAGGAAGCCAGCAAAGGAATTTTCCATTCCTATGTCTCTCTTAATTTTTTTCCACATCAGGTACTTTTCAAAATCTAGACATTTCCCGTGAGTCCGTCTGTCTTCTTGTTTTGTCTACGAGAGTCACGTGTTCTTTACTTGCCCTGTGCGGGCTGCGGAGAAGCCTGCCGGAGCTGATGTTTGTCTATGGCGGAGGGAGAACTTGAGAGCCTTTGAATCTCCAGAGGGAACAGGACTGAAATGTGATGCCTTTGCTTATGCAAACGGGATTTTTCCTCTTGTAAAGATAAAGTTCACACAGCTAGTCCCACAAACCACAAATCAAAATGCCTCGTGTTGTGAGGAGAGCTACAACTCTGACTCAAAGTAAGTTTCTGCTCAGCCATGCTTTGCCTGCCAGACAGCCTTGCCTCCTTGATTCCTTCCTGCCTTCCTCTCCTCCATTTCCTCCTTAAAAAAAAACAAACACAAAACTAACATTCTGTGTTCCAAATCTTCCAGGGCGTATGTGACAATAACTGAGGGGCGGGGTGGGGTGGGGGGAGGTGAGGGAAAAATAATCAACTTGAATTTATTATCCCAAGGAGAAATCCATTTTAGCATTTTTTAACATAAAGGCACAATATTTCAATAAATGATTATTTTAAAAAGGGTAAAACCTTCATTTCCTAAAGGCAGTGACTTGTACAGAATGGGAATGAAATGCATCTATGTCAGTGTCTTTTCAAATGAATTGATTTAATGAAGGTGATATCTACTCCAGCCTGTTAGATTCTGTGTGAGCGACTAAAAGCATTGCTCTAAAACTGAAGAGAAGGGACTTCCCTGGTGACGCTGCCTTTCCAACACAGGGGTCCTGGGTTCAGTCCCTGCTGGGGAACTAGAGCCTACACGCTTCATGGTCCAAAAATAAATAAACAAACAAACAAGAAGAAACAAAAGACACTGTAAGACAGAAGACAATAAAGAATGGTTTCACAATTTAAAAAAAATGAAGCTGAAGATAACTTTTTTTCCCCTGAAATTTTCCAACTGTGTATTTTTACCGTGGCAATAATCACCAGAATCAAAATGGCAGTAACAAGAAATGGTGGTGGTTTAGTTGCTACGCCGTTTCAGATTCTTTGAGGTTCCATGGACTGTAGCCCACCAGGCTCTTCTGTCCATAAGATTTCCCAGGCAAGAATACTGGAGTGGGTTCCCAGTATAGATCCCCAGGGGATTTCCTGACCCAGGCATTGAAGCCAGGCCTCCTACACCCCAGACAGTTTCTTTACCAACAGAGCTACCAGGTGAGCCCAGTAAGAAATACTCACTGAGCAGATTCAGGTAGTCGGTACCCTTTTACACGGACTTCCCTGGTAGCGCAGGGGTTAAACAACTGCCTGAAATGCAGGAGACCGGGTGGGATCCCTGGGTCGGGAAAATCCTCTGGAGGACAAAATGGCAACCCACTCCAGTATTCTTGCATGGAGAATCCCGTGGCCAGAGGAGCCTGGCAGACTACAGTCTACAGGGTCCCACACAGTCTGACAGGACTGAAGCAACTTAGTTCACTTCAGTTCAGTTCAGTCGCTCAGTCGTGTCTGACTCTTTGTGACCCCATGAATCGCAGCATGCCAGGCCTCCCTGTTCATCACTAACTCCCGAAGTTCACTCAGACTCATGTCCATCGAGTCAGTGATGCCATCCAGCCATCTCATCCTCGGTCGTCCCCTTCTCCTCCTGCCCCCAATCCCTCCCAGCATCAGAGTCTTTTCCAATGAGTCAACTCTTGGCATGAGGTGGCCAGAGTACTGGAGTTTCAGCTTTAGCCTCATTCCTTCCAAAGAAAGCCCAGGGCTGATCTCCTTCAGAATGGACTGGTTGGATCTCCTTGCAGTCCTAGGGACTCTCAAGAGTCTTCTCCAACACCACAGTTCAAAAGCATCAATTCTTTGGTCCTCAGCCTTCTTCACAGTCCAACTCTCACATCCATACATGACCACAGGAAAAACCATAGCCTTGACTAGATGGACCTTAGTCAGCAAAGTAATGTCTCTGCTTTTGAATATGCTATCTAGGTTGGACATAACTTTTCTTCCAAGGAGTAAGCGTCTTTTAATTTCATGGCTGCAGTCACCATCTGCAGTGATTTTGGAGCCC
>SJYT01001191.1:0-54134 GCA_006410635.1 Cephalophus harveyi | reverse complement strand
GCAAAGTAATGTCTCTGCTTTTGAATATGCTATCTAGGTTGGTCATAACTTTTCTTCCAAGGAGTAAGCGTCTTTTAATTTCATGGCTGCAATCACCATCTGCAGTGATTTTGGAGCCCAAAAGATAAATTCTGACACTGTTTCCACTGTTTCTCCATCTATTTCCCATGAAGTGATGGGACCAGATGGTGGAAGTGGGAGAGTGACACACTTGATATAAATTCTTATATTTTAAATATTAGGTCAATTATAACCAAAGAGAAGATGAAAAGACAACAATATAACCATTTTCATACCCAATAAACAGTTGAAACAAAACAAAGCCACATTTCACATTTGTTATGAGTGAGTGAATTTTAAATTTTAAGTGAGTGGTAATTAAAATCCCTAAGATGAAAATGGGTTACTCACAAGTTACCCTCTACCATCATTTTATAATTACAAAAGAAAAAGCATCACAAAGCAAATGAGATTGACAATTTGCTATAGTATTATAGCATCATAACATACTTACATTTTGATATTATACTCTATATTAAAATTATGTAAATATATTGCAGGCAAAACAAGAGTTGAAACAAACTTGTATGTAATAATCAGCTTTGAAGAAGGCTTTTACTAAAGAGATACAGAGTGTGTGTGCTTGTGTGCTTAGTTGCTCAGTCATGTCAGGCTCTCTGTGACCCCATGGACTGTAGCCAGCCAGGCTCCTCTGTCCCTGGGGATTCTACAGATAAGAATACTGGAGTGGATTGCCTAACTCTCCTCCAGGGGATCTTCCCAACTTAGGGATCAAACCCAGGTCTCCCACATTACAAGCAGGTTTACTGTCTGAGCCAACAGGGAAGCCAATAGATCAGTTAAAGAGCAACAAAAATAGTAAAATGTCTTACACTGGAATGTAGACTTGAATCATCTCCATAATGTATTGTGGATTTCACCTTAACTTGTGGGAAGAAGTACTCAGATCACAGCAGATTACATAGCCCTGTGCAGCCATGAATGGACAATTTACTGACATGAATTTCTATGATAGCATGCAGTGTTGGAAAGGAAGAAGTGGGGTAAGCACCGTGTCTCTTACCAGAAGTGAGCCTTTGCCTTGATCAGTTATATTGTATGCAGTCAATCAACCAAAGCAGCTTTACTCAAACTGCTCAGACATTATTTCAAAATCCATACAACTTGAATATAGAGGAAAAGGGGGAAAATTCCAAGAGTCTATATGAACTAGCTGTACTAGGAGAAATGGAAGGTAAGGAGGGCATTTTTCAATTTTACCAGAAAAAAAAACTATTACCCAGAGAGAATGGTTAAGAAAACTAAAGAACAATGATATCAAAGTGGTAAAGGTAACCTTTAAATAGCTCTGAAGAAAATATCAGAGAACTTAGAATAAAAGTTTTCAGTAACCCACTATACTACTTGTTAATATTTTATTTTCTTTAAGAAATATACTTCAGAAAACTCTTCCTTGAAATGAGAAAAGTAATTCTGCTCTTTTTGAACAACGCAACTCTCAAAGCATTACTTATGAATTATTTAACTTTTCCTTATGTGGTCATATAGTGAATAATGATTAGGTGATAACTTAAAAGGGAGAGTTAAAGTTCAAAAATTTTTCAGTCCTGCATTAATGTATATATGATAAAAAAAAAAATAGCTAACTTCAGTTTCAAAAATGGTATAAGATGTGGGTATAATACTAGCAGGATTTTGTTCTCACTTGAGGACATTTGCAGTGATAGATTACTTTAATCTAGCCACTTTAACCTGCTTACTTTTACCACAAGCAACAAACACTTGCCTTTTAAGCAAATGATTGGGACAAGGCTATGATGAAAAGTCTGCAATTAGAGTTAAAACCTAGTAAAACATTGACCTCCAAGATTCAACAGGACTGATCAATCAGTTGAAATTGCCACACATCACTTTCTCCACTTGAACCAGGATGGTCTGTTGCCCTAGATATCTGGGATTTATAGTAATCAAGTATTATGACCAGGGAACATTTTCATAGCATAATATAAATCTCATATTTTAAAATCCTTTCTGAGATATTTATCACTGTACAATTCAATTGAAAAAAATAAAAAGTCAAAGGGGAGTAAAATGAATCACCCCAACTCTAAGGACTAGGGGAACATGTTGCTGGAAGTAGAATATGAAGTTTGACTCACGGACAATTGCTAAGCCAATTCTGATTCAAAGGCAATAATTTTTCAAATGAAATTTCAGTAACTAAGGAGTAGGTGGGATCCTTCACTGTGCAATACAATGGGCAACTGATAAAGTAGTGGGGAGACGGGACTTAAGAGGGAAATGCAAAAGGAGGTAAGAGACAAAACAGTGCATAAGGTTATCTGCATTTTAACTTTCTTAAGTCATGTAGCAAAAAAGAGGTCTATTGTACAATCATACTGGGGAAATAAGGATCTCACTGCATCTACAGACAGGAAACTGGGGTGACAGATACAACCTAAGAAGTAAAGTCTCTATGTTCTAATTTGAGCCAGGAAGGAGAAATAAGTGCGTGTGTGTGTGTGTTTAGTCACTCAGTCATGTCCAACTCTTTGTGACCCCATAGATTGTGGCCCACCAGGCTCCTCTGTCCATGGAATTCTCCAGGCAAGAATTCTAGACTAGGTTGCCATTCCTTGCCCCAGGGGATATTCCCTACCCAGGGATTGAACTTGGGTCTCCTGCATTGCAGGCAGATTCTTTACTGTCTGAGCCACTGGAGCATCCCAGATAAATGCATATGGTACTAGTCTTTCTTAAAGAAAGAAATGCAACTGATTATTAGCAGGATTGTTATTGTCTCCTTTACTGAAGCTCCTGCTCCTCTAAAAGAAAATGGATTCAGCAGCTAGTAGCATACGAGGCATTATTTTGCCAAGAAAGCGATCATGTTTCAATAGTTTGTCTCCAAACTTAGAACTCCTACATATCTATCAATTTTTTACCATCTCCACTGCCAGTATCCTGTCGGTGCTCATCTAGACTATTTTCATAGCCTGCTGGCTGAGCCCCATATTATGTTCTCTGGCCTTTTGACCCATTCTTCAAACTCTTCCACTGAAGAGAGCTAACTCTTTCAGATGCAAATCTGATTACATTGCCTCCAGTAAACCCGACTCTAAACCTTGCAATTTCCTGGGAAATTCCATGGACGAGGAGCTTGACAGGCTACAGTCCATGGGGTCACAAAGAGTCAGACATGATTTAGTGACTGAACAGCAACAAAAAAACTTGCAATAGCTCCCCACTGCTCACAAGGATAACCTGTCCTACAAACCTCTCTGTAGCCAGGTCAACCATTCAAACCTCAAACTGAGCAGCTCTTACACTTCTCCCTATCCTGGGCATAATAGGCTTTATTCAATTCCTGAGTGCCCTTGTTCTCTACCGCTACTGTTCTTTAACACAGACTCTTCCTCTCTCTGGAATGCTCTTTCCCTTGTCTCCACTCTCCACTGGCATACTTGTGCTCAGTTCAAACTTTTCCTCCTCTGGTTGTTATATTCTCTCATAGTCTGGGATTATCTTCTTCCAAAGCACCAATCTCAGAGCTCAGTTGACCCAAGAACTAGGCAGAAGTTAGGGACACAAATCCTCTGCGTGCAGCCAAAAATTAAGTACAAATTGATCAGTACTCCATATCTGAAATTCTGCATCTGTGGATTCAATTAAACATGATTCATAGAGCACTGTTATGTATTTATTTTTAAAAATTTGTGTATAAAGGGACCTTCACAGTTCAAACCCATGTTGTTTGAGGGGCAACTGTATATTTATATATTTCACTATATCTTTTTTAATGCTTTTGTCATGAAATATAAAATAACACAGAAAAGTACACAAAGCAAAACCGGACATCTCAGTGACTTATCATAAAGACATCATTCAAATAACCTCTAGATAAGAGGTAGGATTTTATGTGCATAAACTCATACCCTTATCTTGTCACTGCATGCTTTCACTACTCCTCCAAAGTAAAGCACTGATATGACTTATATAATAAAAGCTGTTCAGAGTTTTACTATCTAAGCATGCATTCCTAAATAAAAAGCATAAATCTGCTTGCTTTCTTGGCATTCTGGAAATGGAATCATTTAGTAATTATATTTTATGTCTTGATAGTTATTAATGTAGGTCTTTCAGCTTTACTTTATTCTTTATTTTTACTGAAAATTGCCTTCACAATTTTTGGTAGTGTGCATTTCAAGATAAATTTTGAATCAGACTTTCAATTTCCACCAAAAAAAAAAAATACTTTGTTGGAATTTTGTTAAATCTATTGATCAATTTGGGGGTAACTGATATCATGACAGATACTGAGTTTCCCAATCCATGTAAAGGTATATTTCTCCATTTATTTAGCTCTTCATCTCACTGATGTTTTATAATTTTCAGTTTAGAGGATTTGTACATATTTGTTAGATTTACTCCTAGGTAGTTTTCTATGTTATTGTAAATTGTACTGATTTAAAATTTCATTTCTTATTCATTTGGTACTAGAAAATAGAAAGCCAATTTACTTTTGTTCATTTACAACAGACTGGTTCCAAATAGGAAAACGAATACATCAAGGCTGTATATTGTCACCCTGCTTATTTAACTTCTATGCAGAGTACATCATGAGAAACACTGGACTGGAAGAAACACAAGCTGGAATCAAGATTGCCAGGAGAAATATCAATCACCTCAGATATGCAGATGACACCACCCTTACGGCAGAAAGTGAAGAGGAACTAAAAAGCCTCTTGATGAAAGTGAAAGTGGAGAGTGAAAAAAGTTGGCTTAAAGCTCAACATTCAGAAAACGAAGATCATGGCATCCGGTCCCATCACTTCATGGGAAATAGATGGGGAAACAGTGGAAACAGTGTCAGACTTTATTTTTTTGGGCTCCTAATTTTTCTGTAGAATCTTTGGATTTTATACATGCACAGTATGCTGCTTGTGGATATTGACATTTATTTCTTCCTATCTGTTCTCATAACTTAAAACTTCCTGATTTATTGTTCTGGATGGGGCATCCAATATAATGTCTCTTAGATAATAATGAATATCACCATTTTGTTTCAAATTCAAAAGGAAAGTTTTCAATAAGACAAAATAAGATATGGTGTAGGATATGACTTCTGCTCTCTTAAATCATTGTTTATATTCTGAGATCCTAGCATGGTTTTAAAAAAGCACTAGGATTGAATGAATGAATACATGAATGACATTGTATATTTTAGTCATCTCATGTCTCTCAGAATAACTTCTTTAGAAAAATGGCATTAGTGGATAGCAACAACATTAAAAATGTCTTAGGAAAAGCCATTTAAAAAATTAACATCAATAAAAGGGTATGAAACCTTCACCCATACAAAGTAACCACATCTGATATCTGTTTCAACAATATTAGTAAAGCTAAACTGGAACAACTGACATTCTATATAATCATTCAAGTTAATAGATTCACTCAAACACATTTTGCATCTATTTGTTCGTCTCTACATAAACAGCAGTAAAGAGCTACTGTTTGCTAGATGCTTAACTTTTGTGAGTGCAGCATAATTATGAGTGAATTGATAAGTAATGAAAACATTAAGTGCTGCATAAAGATTATGACTCCAGTGCCTAGTAGGACAATTAAATTTGATGTTTGTTACTCTGTCTCACAGTGAATAATGATACGGTTTCCCCCATGACTATGTAAATAGCTGATTGATAACAATAGAGAAGTAGTTATGAAGGCCAATTCTACTCATTATTAAATGTGTGACTAAGCAATTCATTTTACAATTAAGGTGATTATGTGATATGGTACAGATTAGATCAATGTTGGACCTTAATGAGTAACATAGTAAATACCTTTTTTTTTTTTAAATATATTGAACTGTGATAAAGATAAGAAATGAATGTCATGGAACATTAGTATATGTAAGCTATGACTTTATTGCAATCCATTTGCCTGAGTTCAGCAAATAACAACATGAAGTAAAGCTAAACTTTTCAGAAAGTAAAGTTATATAAGGCCCAGTATATTGCAGATGGCATGGATTCAGTAAACATGTTAATTTTATGAAGTTGTTATTGTTTCTTTTGTTAGTGTTTAACTTTCCTTATAGCAAGAAATAGTTTGACACATGAATAATACCTTTAAAATACATTTTGTCAGTCTAAAGCCTTTTGTTCTCATATTTGATTCAAGAGTGGCAAGGTGACTATCAATAGTGGATATAAGAATCAAATAAATGGATAATAGCAAATCAGAGAACCTTTGGGTTACATCTAGATGACCTAATAGGCAGACCAGAAATAAAGGAATGAGCAAAGCAGAGCACCAACTTTTGGAATAATTTTATATTTTATAAAAAGGTATAGAACTACTTATGACAAGAAATAGTAAAACTGTTGGACATTCAAACTTTATTTGATGTTGTATTGGTTTTGCTTTGAATTACACCAGATTGAGTGGGGCCTAGAAGTAGCATAGATGCTTTAAAAGTTTCAGTAGGCCCTTCCTTTTGGGGAAGGTAAAGTGCTACCTTGGACACTGAAGAATAAATTAAGCTCTATACAGTATAGAATGATTGTTACATGTTCATATTATATCATATAATATGAATGATTGCTATATGTTCACTTTATTAGAATGATTTTTATATATTATATACATTGGAGTCATGAGAATGATATATATTCATGTTAGAATGATTGTTATACATAAGAATAACTAGTGTATGTTCATATTACATATATATTAGAATGACTTTTACATGCTTATGAATTCTAATTTCATATATTATGAACATGAATTCTGTATATTATGGGATATGATGAGCATGAATTCTAATTTCACAATGTTGATAGGAGTGTTTATTGAAATTTGGACATGCACAGCTTGTATCTCAGAGCCTGAGGTTTTCTCAGGAATAAAAAAGAGGAGAAATAGTTGGAAGATATGTAATGGGTCATGTTATATTATCCTGCTCCTTGAAACAAAATTTGTCCCAACATTGTAAATAAAATCAAATTGTTTTAAATTTGAATTGGCTATTTAGAGTCTAGTCCTTTTTGAATCATTATCTTCTCTTTATGTATTCAGAATAATTGTATTAGTCAGAAGTAGGTTTCTGAAGTTGCAAGGTAGAAATCATCATTTTAAAAGATAAATTAGTAATTCTGGAAAATGTTTTACTATCAAAAGATAATGTTTACAATAACTCCAAATCATCTTTGCTTGACACAATTAACCATCTGGCAAATGGGATATAATTAGGTCATCATTTGGCAATGTGATTTCAATAGACAGAATACTAATAACACAATAAGCCAAGTTCTATAATCTAATATAATTCATTATCATTTCTCTAGCACTTCATTTTTGTTTTAAATGACTCTATTTGTTAATCATTCAACATCTCTTTGCTAAAGATAAATAATACAGCACATTCCCAATTGCTATACATGAAAATTGAAAATAATCAACATGAAGCAATTTATTCTTGGTCATACTGCCAGTATCTAAGAAGGCCATTATTATTCAGTTTTGGATACCTTATGACACAATTCACTTGACAAAATATTTTCTGGATACCTACCATGTGTCAGCACTTTGTCGGCCACTATAAAATCAAACATGAAGACAATATAGGCCCTGACATAAATGAGTTTGGACAAAGAAGTCAGGAAAAAATATAAATACAAACTTTAAAGCAAAGTGATAACAAGCAGTTCAGAATTATTAAATTTTCTGGAGATTAGAAGTAGCCAGGAAACTCTTCATAAAATGGGTTTTGAAGATATAGTTCAAGAAGTTTGCCAGGTTACCAATTTATTGGCTATGGGAGTTCAAGAAGATAGAAGCCTAAAAGAATCTTTCTTTCCCTTCATCTTCTTCTTTTTACTTGAACTAACAATGTAGGTAGTACTCTTAACCAGTATGGTGATTCATGACTGAATATAAGGCTCGATAGCAATTTCATGCATAAAATACAAGAACTTTCTATTCAAATTCTGGCATTATTGATCAAGATGCAATATAGTTGAAGTAATGGGAATTATTAACAAAAGGAATAGCCCGGAAGAATTTGAGTAAGAATAGATAAGGGTTGATGATGGAGTTTTGGGGCAACATTATTTAAGTGGTGATGAGAGATGATAGCAATTTCATGTATAAAATACAAGAACTTTCTATTCAAATTCTGGCATTATTGATCAAGATGCAATATAGTTGAAGTAATGGGAATTATTAACAAAAGGAATAGCCCGGAAGAATTTGAGTAAGAATAGATAAGGGTTGATGATGGAGTTTTGGGGCAACATTATTTAAGTGGTGATGAGAGAGGCCAAAATATCTAAAGAAAGGTCACAGGTATAATAAGAAGCAGTATATAGTGTCATAGAAACAAACAACAACAACAGCATCAGAACAAGGGTTAAACCTGTCAGTCTTATTTTCTGTTCAGTTCAGTCACTCAGCCGTGTCCAACTCTGTAACCCCATGAATCGCAGCATGCCAGGCCTCCCTGTCCATCACCAACTCCTGGAGTTCACTCAGACTCACGTCCATCGAGTCAGTGATGCCATCCAGCCATCTCATCCTCGGGCATTCCCTTCTCCTCCTGCCCCCAATCCCTCCCAACATCAAAGTCTTTTCCAATAAGTCAGCTCTTTTCATGAGGTGGCCAAAGTACTGGAGTTTCAGCTTTAACATCAGTCCTTCCAAAGAAATCCCAGGGTTGATCTCCTTCAGAATGGACTGGTTGTATCTCCTTGCAGTCCAAGGGACTCTCAAGAGTCTTCTCCAACACCACAGTTCAAAAGCGTCAATTCTTCGGCTCTCAGCATTCTTCACGGTCCAACTCACATCCATACATGACCACAGGAAAAACCATAGCCTTGACCAGACGGACCTTAGTCAGCAAAGTAATGTCTCTGCTTTTGAATATGCTATCTAGGTTGATCATAACTTTCCTTCCAAGGAGTAAGCGTCTTCTAATTTCATGGCTGCAATCACCATCTGCAGTGATTTTGGAGCCCAAGAAAATAAAGTCTGACACTGTTTCCACTGTTTCCCCATCTATTTCCCATGAAGTGATGGGACTGGATGCCATGATCTTCGTTTTCTGAATGTTGAGCTTTAAGCCAACTTTTTCGCTCTCCTCTTTCACTTTCATCAAGAGGCTTTTTAGTTCCTCTTCACTTTCTGCCATAAGGGTGGTGTCATCTGCATATCTGAGGTTATTGATATTTCTCCTGGCAATCTCGATTCCAGCTTGTGTTTCTTCCAGTCCAGCGTTTCTCATGATGTACTCTGCATATAAGTTAAATAAGCAGGGTGACAATATACAGCATTGACATACTTACTTTCTGTACTGATGCTATATAAAAATCCTCAACATATTAGTGCTTAAAACCAAACATCTGTTTTTCTTTGTTATAGACCTATGTGTTAGCAGAAAATTTCTGCTTTGTGCTTTGAGCAAGCCAGCCCTGACTTCAGCTACAGGTTGAATTTAGGTGCCCTCTGTGTGACCTAATGGTACATTTTATTGATGATACTACTACTAAGTGGGCATGTTTTCCTCACTGCATATGGGAAATATCTTTAAACTCCTTTCTCATCTCATGTTCATCAACATTCTGTTGGCCAAAGACAGACATATATCAAAGGATCAAAGATATATACTCCATTGACTCTAACAATAGAGGTTTACAAAGTTATTTCAAAAGGGTGTCATGAATTTATAAGTGTATACTATGATGAGAGTGAAAGAGTGAGAAAGCGGACTTAAAACTCAACATTTAAAAAAACTAAGGTCACAGCATCTGGTCCCATTACTTCATGACAAATAGAAGGGGGAAAAGTGAAAGCAGTGACAGATCTTTCCAAAATCACTGTGGATGGTGACCGCAGGCATGAAATTTAAAGACTCTTGCTCTTTGTAAGGAGAGCTATGACAAACCTAGACAGCATATTAAAAAGCAGGCATCACTTTGCCAACAAAGGTCTGAATAGTCAAAACTATGGTTTTTCCAGTAGCCATGTACAGGTGTGAGAGTTGGACTGTAAAAGAAGGCTGAGCACCGAAGACTTGATGCTTTGGAATTGGGGTGCTGGAGAAGACTCTTGAGAGAGTTCTTTGGACTGTAGAGAAATCAAACCAGTCAATCCTAAAGGAAATCAACCCTGAATACTCATTGGAAGGGCTAAAGCTGGAGCTCCAATAATTTGGCCACTTGATGCGAAGAGCCAATTCACTGGAGAAGATCCTGATGCTGGGAAAGACTAAAGGCAAAAGAAGGGAGTAGCAGAGGTTGAGATGGTTAAGTAACATCACCCACTCAGTTAGTCTGGGAGGTAGCGAAGGATAGGGAAGGCTGGCTTGCTGCAGTCTGCGGGATCACAAGAATTGTACACAACTTAATGACTGAGCAACAGGAAAAATATACAAGCAAAGTCAAAATATAAAACTATAATTCAATCCAATCTACAATCAAAGGATGTGATCAACCCTCAGACATCAAATAGGGAGGAGTTTATTGTAATATGAAGTTGTAGGCCAATTCCCAAGGACAATGATTTAGAGAAAATAAGAATTTCCTATAGCATTTATTCTCTACTTTGTAGAGAAATAGAAATGTCAGGGGAGGTTTTTTTTTGTTTTTTGTTTTTTGTTTTTTTAAATAATTATCTATGCAGTATAACAATACAATTGAACCAAAATATCTGTGACTAAAACAGACATTTTTAAATTTTTTTCATAGCTCCTGAAGGTGATTATAATGTACAGGCAGGGTTTACAGAAAAGATTCCTCACTTTTAAGAGGATGGTAAAGAAAATATGTATAACTTCAATGTCACTTTATAATAGTTTGAATTTTATGTATATTCATGTGTGTATGGTAATGTGTGTACATGTGTGTCTGTACACAAAAAGAGAGATGGACACAAATATCATGATCTGTAGACTTGCATATTGTAAATGTTTTTCATTTTACTCTTTGTACTTTTATTTTCTATGTTTTCTGCAGTAAAATGTACTGTATCTAAACCCGATACAACATATAAACTTTACTAAATGGAAATTCATACTAAAATAGATGCCGAGAGTGAAAACTTCAAGATATTAGAGATTCATGAAAATAGAATAATCTTCTGGGGAATGTTTTGAAACCTGAAGGAAAAGAAAAAACTGAGAGCCAACAATTTTCTATAAGTGGCCAGCATGTTCAAAGAGATCATGAGGTGCGCTAAACTGCAGTGATATACTTTCCTTTGAATCTAAACAATTTCAAGATTTCAATCCAGAATTCTGTCATGTGGGTCTGACTATACTCTGAAATATTAGGAGAAAATAGGATTGAGAATAAGTTAGTGACAGGTCAGTGTCCAATACACATTTATCTCTCCTGCTTTTCATGAAACTTGATGTGTTAAAATTGATCTTTTCATACTATAAAATGGGATAATTTTTCATCTCACTTTGACTTTATCAGGCATCCTGTACCTCTCCACTTGATGACAAAAATAAAACATACCACTCCAATAGAAAAAATAATGGAAAAAACTGGAGTAAAATGGAGAAGATGGGAAAGTGGGAATTGCCAAAAGTTTGGATATATAAATATGCAAATGTAATATATCCCAGGCTTTAACTCAGTTGATTTGTTGAGGCTTCACAAAAGATATGGGCAAATTTATGGACCATTTCCCCTCATCTTTCTAAAAAATTATTTCGTTTCTGAGCATTGAAAGGGAAAGACAGTCTGCATTTTTGTAAATAAATGTTCCTGTGGTTTGTGATATCTAGGCACATATGTTTCAAGCATAAATGTTTTCTATTGGGAACTCTATAGAAAACCTATTATTGAGAATTAGATGATTTCATGCCTCATAAGTTTAATACTAACTGGCAGGAGTCAAAAGGAATTAACTTTTTTGAAACTGTGTCACAACTCTAAACATTGTGCCAAACATCCCAGTTTTTCAAAATTGACTGGATAGAATAGTTCATTTGTAGTTAATACTTCTATTGAACTTCCAGCTAATCATTGCTGTTTTTTTTTTATTATTGCTGCTGTTCTTATTAGATGAGAATCAAATATATGCCCCTTTGCCTGCAAAAGGTGATCTACATCTCCAAAATTACTCTCGTATCTTTAGAAAAAAATTTAATGTTGCAACAGGAACTTCTTTAATACTATCCTACACTACTTCCATGTGTATATTAACATTATAGAAGAAAATAAGAAGGTTGTGACCATAGAGGTTTTATCAGAAAAACTGCTTTAAACAACACATATCTTCTTTCATAGGGAACTTTGAACATTTACAAACTAATTAAGCAAAATTTAGTGGCTAGCCTAAGCATCTTAGTGACAGAAATAAAGTATATAAATCCACAATTCCATGTTCCAGTCATTTAACTGTCCTCTGTATCTTTTCTTTATCCAGAGGCAAGATTCAGGGAGCAGAGTTACATGAACTCTCCTATGACAACACTAATGACTTGCTTAACAGAGGGTACAACTTTTCTCTTTACAAACCCATCAAAACTGAAGACATCCAGAAACTTCTATGCCTACAGTGAGCTTTAAGATCTTCCCTAAGATACATTCAACTCCTATTGACCTCAAGGGAGATAACTACAGCCAATGTGCTCAGCATGCAGTAATCCTGTGTGAGTCATGAAGCAAGAGAAATAACCCTTTTCCTAGTTGAAAACTCAAAGGGAGGCCAAGATCATGTTACGTTAGTACAGCAAGAACGTTAGTACAGAATAGTGTATAACATCACTCATGGAAAAGGGAGAGACAGCTTCCTAGAAACAGGACGGTTTCTAGGTTTATTCTCACTGCTAAGAAACAATAAACTTCTTAAGAGTGGTTACCTTTAGTAGAGAATGGTTTAATTTACTATTTCCTTAGATGAGTACCACCTATTGAGGCAAGCTATATTAACCCTGAGTACAAGATTACAGTTAGGTTTTACCTAGAAAAAGAGTGAACAACAAAAAATCAGTAATCAGATTCTGAATGACGTCTATGTGCTTTGTTCAATATGGAGAAAAACTGAAAATTCCAAGATTCAAATATGATTTCAAACAATAGAACTTCTTCCCTTCTGGTGCCATGGGAACTGCTTTTGCTCATTAACCACCCTGGAAAAGATCAATTGCAACCTGTCGCTTTAATAAAAGAAATAACTGCTCGTTGCATTCAAGCAAGACTTCTCCTTTTAAAAAAAATGCTGAATAGAAAATGCCAGAAACATGTATGACATTTAAAATAATGTATTTATTTTTAGTACATTGGTTTTGAGAATAGCTATTTAATGATATCTAATGAATCGCAATCATTATCATAGAAATAATCTTATAAAAAAGCATCCGTTTTGGGCTTTGGAGTAGAAGGGAGTGCTTGTGCAAACAATTTTTTTTCCTGTAATTGAAATGTTATTTACCTCTTCTTACAGAGTGAGCTTGTCTATGTGGAATGGTATTTAAAGGTAATGGTGGATTTTCGTCTGCTCTATTCTGGCTATGAATATCTCCTGACAACTCCTCCCCTCAACTCTTTTTCTTTCCTTACATGTCACAAAAGGGCAAACTCAAATATTCAGTGTGTTTATATAAAATGTCATTTATCACATGGCTATACCCATCCATTTATTGTAAATTATTATTGAGAGAGGTCTAAGAAGAAAAGCCTGGGGAATAACTCATATGTGACATTAACTCTAAAAGAAACTCAACATGCAGTCTGCTTAAAGTCAGAGATACTACTTGTATTAAGCACAATTTAAAATATACTATTCATTTTTCTCTTCCTCTAAATGTGTGCTTAGATTCTTAACTGAGTTAGAACATCTACTTGAAAAAAATCTATTCCTTTAAATTTCCATAGTGAAAAACTATTAAAAGCCTTCCGTGAGGCGATAGATCACATTTGGAAAGACCAATTTAATGCTAGCCATTTGATCTCTGAGTGGCATATATTCCAGAAGGAAGTTTAATTATACATCTGACTCCCACTTGCCCATTTGGCAGAGTTACATTTGATTTTTATTAAACATAAGACTTGAAAACATGAGATATAGCTTTATCTTTCATTCTTTTTTATCCAAGTAGAGTTTAGAAGCTGAAGTTTAAGCTCAAGTAGATGTAATTTTTTGTTCCTTTCTTGCTTTGTAACTTATCACTTCATTCCAAATGAGAAAACAGATTTTTCTTCTGAATACTTCAGACTAGGTAACTTTACTAACAATCTCCCTCCATTCCAGGCTCCAGGTTACAGAGTAAAAGAAAGACTCTTTCATAACTAAGAACTCTCCCAACTTTCCCTATTAAATGTACAACTTTAATACACTCTTGGGAAGTAGTAACCTTAGGTTTGACTCTTTGGGAACAAGATTTATTGTCTATGGGTCCAAATTCTTTCTGATCCTGAGTTGAACCATTCATTCCATAATCATTTAAATATAGCAAAATAGTTAAGAACATCCTAAGACTTTCTGAAAGACTTGAAATCTAGTGCCATTTTGTTATTCTCCAGCCTGGCATTTTAGGGAAGGACTACATAAAGTCTGCATATTGTCACGCTGCTTATTTAACCTATATGCAGAGTACATTATACAAAATGCTGGGCTAGATAAAGCACAAGATGGAATCAAGATTGCTGGGGAAATATCAATACCCTTAGATACGTAGATAACACCATCCTTATGACGGAAAGTGAAGAAGACTAAAAAGCCTCTTGGTGAAAGTGAAAGTGGAAAGTGAAAAAGATGGCTTAAAACTCAACATGCAGAAAACTAAGATATGGAATCTGGTCCCATCACTTCATGGCAAATAGATGGGGAAACAATGGAAACAGTGACGGACTTTTTCTTGGGCTCCAAAATCACTGCAGATGGTGATTGCAGCCATGAAATTAAAAGATGCTTACTCCTTGAAAGAAAAGCTATGATCAACCTAGACAGCATATTAAAAAGCAGAGACATTACTTTGCCAACAAAAGTCCATCTAGTCAAGGCTATGATTTTTTCAGTAGTCGTGTATGTATGGATGTGAGAGTTGGACTATAAATAAAGCTGAGCACTGAAGAATTAATGCTTTTGTACTGAGGTGTTAGATAAGATTCTTGAGAGTCCCTTGGACCACAAGGAGATCTAACCAGTCTACCCTAAAGGAAATCAGTCCTGAATATTCATTGGAAGGACTGATGCTGAAGCTCCAATATTTTGGCCACCTGATGTGAAGAACTGACTCATTTGAAAAGACCCTGATGCTGGGAAAGATTGAAGGCAGGAGAAGAAGGGGACGACAGAGAATGAGATGGCTGGATGGCATCACCAACTCTATGGACATGAGTTTGAGTAAGTTCCAGGAGTTGGTGATGGACAGGGAAGCCTGGCATGCTAAAGTCCATGGGGTCGCAAATAATCAGACACGATTGAGAAACTGAACTGAACTCTGCATACAGGTTAAATAAAAAGTGTGACAATATACAGCCTTGATGTACTCCTTTCCCAATTTGGAACCCATTTGATGTTCCATGTCCAGTTCTAACTCTTGCTTTTGTCCTTCATACAGATTTCTCAGGAGGCAGTTATTGTTATCTGGTATCCCTACCTCCTGAAGAATTTTCCACAGTTTGTTGTGATCCACACAGTCAAAGGTTTTGGCTTAGTCAATAAAGCAGATGTTTTTCTGGACCTCTTTTGCTTTTTTGATGATCCAATGGATATTGGCAATTTGATCTCTGGTTCCTCTGCCTTTTCTAAATCCAACTTGAACATCTCAAGTTCACAATTCATATACTGTTGAAGCCTGGCTTGGATAATTTCAAGCATTACTTTGCTAGCATGTGAGATGAGTGTAATTGTGTGGTAGTTTGAACATTCTTTGGCATTACCTTTCTTAGGGATTGGAATGAAAATTGACCTTTTCCAATTCTGTGGCCACTGCTGAGTTTTCCAAATTTGTTGGCATATTGAGTGAAGCACTTTCTCAGCATCATCTTTTAGGATTTGAAACAACTCAGCTGGAATTCCATCACCTCCACTAGGTTTGTTCATAGTGATGTTTCCTAAGGCCCACTTGACTTCACATTCCAGGATGTCTGGCTCTAGGTGAGTGATCACACCATTGTGGTTATCTGGGTCATGAAAATCTTTTTTGTACATTTCTTCTCTGTATTGTTGCCACCTTTTCTTAATATCTGCTGCTTCCATTAGGTCCATACCATTTCTGTCCTTTGTTGTGCCCATCTTTGCATAAAATGTTCCCTTGGTATCTTTAATTTTCTTGAAGAGATCTCTAGTCTTTCCCATTCTATTATTTTCCTCTACAATAAATTTATAATAAATTTATCTACAATAAAGTTATTGTAGATTTTACTAATGTGTACTAATTATCAGGATAGTCCAAGAGTTTGGTATTTTGTTAGTTATAGCTCTGCTTTCAACCTATTTGTACTAACTTTCTTTTTTAACCATATGTCATGTTTGAAATTACTAAATATTCTATGATTTGATGATTCTCCTATCTATGATTTTCACCAAATTATTATACATTCTACTCCAACCTTGCCAAGTTTAACAAATTCTTAGTTTACTTGGGCCAGTTGATTCAGTCAAACAAGTGGTTATTTGAAAAGATTCTAATGACTCTGGGATAAGATGGAGAAGCTGTTGATCAGGTTAAACCATCTACCTAGTAGCCCTGTGTACTGGCAAGCAAAACCAAGCAACTATTCACACTTTGCAAGGGAATAAATATGCTCCCCATGCACAGAAGTGACAGTCTCCAGCTGCAGCCACAGGTGAGATACAGGACAGCTTACTCTGAAGAATAAATGTATGTGGGCTAGCAAGTCCATTCCTAAACTGAGAACATGCTGGAACTGCAAGGAATTCTTGTAGCAGAATGAAATGAGATAAAACAAAAAGCAAGAGACAGTTCTCCACCAGTCAGGAGACCAGAATTTGAGTCCTGACATAGCTGGTGACCAGTGTTGAGAACATGATCAATCCATTTTTCTCAGTTTTTTAATCTCATGCCTGGAAGTAATAATACTTGCCCTTTCCATTTCAAGGGCTGCTCTGATCCCCTGAAAGCAATCATACACATGAGAGTATGTCAAAAAATATAAAACACTATACAGATATGAAAGAATGTTCTGCTTTGGTCTCTCTCATGAATTAGTGAATGACATTAAGGACAAAGGATATACAAGAGAAGTTGAGCTACTGGTTCTTTAGATAAAAGATTTTTTTAGGGAGAAGAGATTGTAAATTATTTGATTCCATTTAAACGTAATAAACATTTATTGAGCTCTCTATGTGTATATAGGGCTTCCCAGGTGGCTCAGTGTTAAAGAATCTGCCTGTAATGCAGGAGACACTGGTTCAATCCCTGGGTCGAAAAGATCCCCTGAAGAAAGAAATGGCAACCACTCCAGTATTCTTGCCTGGGAAATCCCATGGACAGGGGAGCCTGGCAGGCTACAGTCTATGGGGTTTGCAAAAAGTTGGATGTAACTTAGAGGCTGAGTATGCACTCGTGTGTGTATATAACATTATGATGGCTGTTACAGAGAGCAGACAATATAAAGGTGGTTAGGTGTCCCTTCCATATTCAGATGAGCTTACTAAATGGAAAAATGGAACTAGAAAATGGAACTAGAAAGGTGCAAGTATTAATAAATTCACTGACCCTTTAACACAAGCATAATGAAAGGCAGTTTTTGAGCAGAATCTGAAGGATGAGTAAGAGTTTGGGAAATGGAGAAAGAAGAAATAATCACACTCAGTCAAGTAAAAGCAAAAGAACAGGAATAGATATGTAAGTGTATAATAACAAGAAGGATGATAGAAGAAATGCTGACACTTTGGATGCAAGCAGGAAATGCCATGAGGAATTCAGTACATCAGGTGAGATTAGAGGCTCCTAAACACTTTGTTGTGTGCACCTACTAATCCACCCAGCAAAATACCAACACTTTGGTTCAGATATTTGAATTGCAAAGTCTAGTCTTTCCACAGGAGATGCTGTTGATCAGACTTTACATCTCAGCAGCCCTGGGGATGTCTGGCACCTCTCCACTTCCTAGAAAATGTTCAGAGCCAATGCATCCAAATTAGATATTACTTTGATCAAGCTGCCATTGAGCTCAATAAAAGGTTCCTTCATGCTCTGTCATCCAACAAAACGGATAAGGATCAACCAAAAAATTACTTGTGAAGAGAATATTAAAGACTAGAACTTGAAAACAATTTCCAAAAGCCTCTTGCCTGAAGGCAATGAAGGATTCCTTGGAAATTTTATGAGCAGGTGGTGTGTCTGTACACAAGTGATTGAATTCATGTGTATAGTGAAATCATACAATTGAGACATGCAGCTGAAAGGTAAACCTGAGATAGTCATTATCAATATCAAATGGTTTCTCAGAGTCATCCCACCTTATGTTTACATGGACTTCAGATCTGATCCTTTCTGGTAACCCTGGTTTAGTCTATGCCTCCAAAACTCGAAAAAAAAGTGATGAACCCCATTACATTTACAATTGGTGCCACTTCTATAAAGAGTTGTGATTTTACCAGTCCTTTGAACATAAATAACTTGACTTATTCAAAACAAAGGGCTTCCCTGGTGGCTCAGAGGTTAAAGCGTCTGCCTCCAATGTGGGAGACCCGGGTTCGATCCCTGGGTCGGGAAGATCCCCTGGAGAAGGAAATGGCAACCCACTCCAGTATTCTTGCCTGGAGAATCCCATGGACGGAGAAGGCTGGTAGGCTACAGTCCATGGGGTCGCAAAGAGTCGGACACGATTGAGCAACTTCACCCTCACCCTCATTCAAAACAAAACTCTTCATCTTCACTGCAACTCCTGCCTCTGCCACATAGAGTATCAGGGCAGACTATGATGCAGTAACAGTCCCAATACTATATGTGCATATTGTCCTTACTCTGAGAAATTAATGCTGCAACTACTGTTTGGAACATGACCTATCATTGTAGAAGACAAAAATAAAAATACTGAGAGTCTCTCTTGGCAATCAAATGCTTGGTCCTGAGTTGAAACCATTTTTCATCATGAAAGTCAAGCTTAAGGTCATATCAGATATTTTATCAGTCTTAGTACCATTTTACATTGATAATAATTCTCAAATTTTTAAATAGACTGGTATGAAATTATTTCTTTTCCAAATCATTTCTTCCCCAAATGGTATTTATGAAAACTAGTCTTTTCTTGTTCTTTTTACACAAGTTGTTTTACCCTAACAAGTAAACTGTCTATCATATGAACTCATATTTCCAGTTTGGGGCCCTTTGTATACAAGGGTTATATTTCTTAAAACTGCTTGAAAGGAAATGATTCTTCTGAGTCAAATCTATTGAAATTTCTTCAAAACTTCAAAGCCAATATTTCAACCACTTTTAACCTGAGTTCTAAGTTGCAGAACCATCTTCCTTATGATATGTTAAAATAGCAGAATTTTCTAATACTAAATGTATACACCTAAAACTTGCTTTTCATAGATTATATAACTAAGATTTAATATAGATTCAAAATATTATCAGACACAAAGGAGTATAGTTACATAACAGATAGGAATGAAAGAAAAATGGTAAAACCAAAAATTTCTTAATAAGTCAACTAGGGCGTAACTGATAAGTAGTAAAAGGTCAGTTCAAAAAAAATTTTTTTGGACTGGTCTTCTAACAACATATTCAAAAGTTTATTTTTTGAAATATAAAAGAAGTTTTGTATCAGAACTTCAGGATAGAGAAAAACATCAGACATGACCCCTGCTTCCTAAAGTGGAATGAATAGCAGACATATTAATAAACAATATCAGAGGTGATTTCAAGTCTGAATACTTTGTTGTGTTCAAAAAGACACAGAAGTCTGATTCAAAATTTAAACTGGTTTAAGTGTATTGAAAAGAAACCAAAAAGGTGATAAAGATTTCAAATCATAAATCATAATATTTAGTAATCTATCCTTTATTGCCAACTGAAATATTCCCCTACATCCTTCTGTAGAGAATCAGGGTGGGTCCATTCACTGCTCTGACCAACTAAAGTCAGAGTTTAAAGAGCTAAAGTTGGAGTAATTGATCCTATAGGCAATGGTCCTGACAGTCATAGTAGGGAGTCTGAACTAATGTGCTCACAGATCATGAAGGCCAAGCCAGAAAACCCAGAATTGGTCAAAAAGTCTAAAGGAAGACTTGGCTCAGGGTCAAAGACAGTATATTAAGACAATAGTAAGTTCCAACAACACAAGAGAAGACTCTACACGTGGACATCACCAGATGGTCAACACCGAAATCAGATTGATTATATTCTATGCAGCCAAAGATGGAGAAGCTCTATACAGTCAACAAAAACAAGGCCGGGAGCTGACTGTGGCTCAGATCATGAACTCCTTATTGCCAAATTCAGACTCAAATTGAAGAAAGTAGGGAAAACCACTAGACCAATGCCATCAAATTTGTGCTTATTGTTAAAGAATATACTGAACTAGTTTAAAGTGAGAGATTTTGGTTGGACAAGCTTCTATAACATTTATTGATCTAGTAAGAATTCTTGTCTCAAGGGGAAAACATCTAAATATCTCTGGTATATCAAGTTAAATAATTGACTTAAAAAAATACTAAAGTTGCTAATATTAACAATATAACATATCTAATAATATTATAATCAAAGGAAGAGCTAAGTAACTAAGATTCAGTATAAAGAGGCAGCAGACAGGTCCAGACACCATAATAGCTAGGATTCATGGATCTTTATTCTAGAATCTAGAATACTACCATTACCTTGACACAGCTCCAAGGGTCAAGTTTCTTTTCCTCGATCACTAAACTATGGCCAGTAGGTCAGAGTCACGTAATCCAGAAGGGGATCCAGTAGGTCAGAGTCACGTAATCCAGTGTGGGCTAAATCACTCCAAGGGATGGCCACTATATTTTCTTATAGTTAGTATTTAAATACAGATGTGAAAGTAACATTTTGTTATATAGGAGCTACATCCTAGCTCTAAGCCAAATGAAGTAGTTATTGTATAGCACAGCACCTCTCAGACAGCTGAAGTTAAACAAGTAGATTGCCCTGTCCTTCTGCCCTTTTGAGGTGTTTGCTGTAATGATTCTCTAAATAATGCCTATCTTTGTGCAGTAGCATTATGAAGTCATAAAATGGCACTGAGAGATACCTGGCTTTTCTGGATTCCAAGTACCAAGAACACTGTCTGCACACAGAGGCACTTAACATTTGTTGGATAATTTTAAACAATGAGGAAGTGTTTTCTCTGGTAACTTCTAATTTCTAGAATAAAAACAGTCTTTTGATTGGACACTATAGGGAGTGAATACAAGTGTCTCTAGACTACCTTACAATGGTTAGCACATAATCAAATAAAACTCGTGATTGTCTACAGAGGTCTGAGTATTTCTGGATAAGAAAGTATATAAGAAAGTGTATCAGGTAAGAAGCCAGGATATCTTCTAAGATCCAAAGGAACCCCTGAGTCAGAGGTTAAGACACTGCTCTGAAGAGCAAGCAATCAGGGTAAAAATCAATTGCATGACAGTTTTATCCTTTATTATTGTATTTCAAATTGCCTAGAGCTTTATTCTAGAAGCATTCTTTTTGAAAATCCAATAAGATTATTAGTTCTATTCACATCCCTTACGTGACTGTAGCACATATTTGACTTTGTTTCTGTACTTTATCAACAGCTGGCCCTTAGGCACAAAGAACTTTTGCAGCAAAACACAATAAATAGTGACCAGAATAAGCGAGGGCTATAGGGTATAACCAATATAGTTAATGAACATTGCATTTTTGCTTCTGAACAACCTCTTGCAATGCCACAGTTTAATTCTCAACATACCCCAGAAAGAACAACTCTCACCGTTCTCAGGGCATATTTATTAGGGATACAAAGAAGCTAAAGAAATTAAACCATTTTCTCTGCTATGAGAGAACAACAATGCCAAAAATCAAAGGGAACTGTGGTCAGAGCTCAAAGTCTGGGCAATTACCAAATACCCATAAACCTTGTTCTCACTCAAGGTCAAACTGTTTCCATTTGGGGAACCCTTTCTTGTTAAACTACTTTCAGAAAATGAAAATGAGTTAAGTTCCCCTAGGGAGAGGTGCTTTTCTTTTGGAGCACATGGTGCCTACCCACAGGGAAGACGGTAATCAATTGGCTAAATTGCTTCTATTGTCCTCACTACTGCTCTTTTGAGTGCCCTCAAAGTTAACTCTCCCAAAAGGCATAGGTGACTAGATAATTGAGCAACAGCAGGGAATAGAGTACTTTCCCCATGAGGTATTTCTTAAAGGGATTTTGTGATCTGCTTCTTTATAATAAGGGAATTCTAAAAACCTAGAAATTGAAGTTCTATTAAAAGCATTGATAATTCATTTAATCCAGCATTTTCCAAATGCACTGACCTTCAGATTGTTTTTTATAGAACACATCCAGAGGAATATGTTGAATGCTTTGGAAAGTGCTCCTGTGAAGGACTGAGAGTGCCTTCTGGAGAGCATACAGCTAGTGCTCTGTCTTGAAGGCATTGAGAGTCTGATAATTACTGAGTTACCTTTTAGAACTAGGATCTGGAGTGTGACTCTCTCGGTCCCTACCCCATCAGGCCTGCTATCATGACTCAGAGCCCAGCAAAATCTCAAATGGACTATGTGTAGCTATAGTGAAGCTAAACAGTATCAACAGCATGTCTTCAAGGCTGAGAGATGTAAAATGTACAAGGAGAAAGCAACCTTGTTGGAGAAAAGAAATGTCTGATTTGCTTCTGGGAAAAGCAAAAGAGACCAACAGTATGTGTGATCAATTTAAGTACTATACCCCACAATTGGGGCCCATCTAGCATATTAGCAAGCATCATTTAGAAAAAAGTAAGAGGAGGAGGGGGGAAAGGAAGAAAAGGAGAATGGGGTGAGGACAAGATAGAAAGGAAGTTGAGAAAAAAAAAAATCATTCAAAGAAGGCCACTGAGAAAACTTTTATAGCTTGAACTTAGAAAGGTAGATTTTTGGCAATTGAACATTTGGGACATGAAAAGGTTTCATTTCCTGACATTGAGAGAACTACAGGTCCTTTCACCCCGGGAGATCTCAGTCCTAAAATTCATCCACCCTACCAAGGCTTGGAACACTACTGAGGCTGAAGGGAGTGCTTCAATCCTATAGAGATAATGAGCCAGTAAGGTTAATTTACAGAAGCGGGTCAGACTCACAAGGCTAACTGGAAGTAGGCTTTCAGTGAGAGTCACACATTTCCAATGAGCTCAGTACAGCTTTTATGGGTTGCCCATCTGCAGAGTTATGTTCAATATGCAACTGAGTCACACCAAAACATTACTCAATAGATGTACACTATAGATCATTATACACTAGATGCCCCCTCCTCCTTTTTTCTAAATGATGCTTGCTAATATGCTAGATAGGCTCCAGCTGTGGGGTACAGTACATTACACAGGATTCTAAATAGAATCCTGCCCACTCACACAGCCCATATGCCATGTGGTTATCAGGGGTAAAAATGGGTATTTTTGGAGCACACAATTTAAGAAGTGATTTTAAGTATTGACTTAATTTGCACTCCTTTCATTCAGGGCCCTGGATCTTGACTCTGGGCAGTGGGGCTGATTCTGTGGGAGGTCCCCAGACACAAGGCCTTCAGTGCTGAGATCAATACATGCTCACTATGACAGTACCTACAAAGCCATCTTTTTCCTAACCATGCCCTATTATGCCCATCCATCAGCCATTTCTATTGGCTTTATCTTTAAAATATATTGTTTACTCAACTGCTTCCTACTGTTACAGCAGGCAGGTAGCTAGGTATGAGCAGAGAAATGGGGCAGGGGCCAGGTGGCAGGAAATCACGTTTCTTGTAAACAGCAGGGTCCATGGGCAGACACAGGAAACAGGAACCACCAGACTGACAGGAAACCACACATTCTAGATAAGGGTTGACAAAGGAAGGTGGAGAAAGGCAAGAATCTCCTACTCCAAATGTAATCTGTTGCTCATTATACTCTTATCACAATAAAATTAGCCTTGCAGATAAGAAGTACCCTCATGCATGGACTCCATGACACTTCTGTAAGTAAGTAAGTGAAGTCTCTCAGTTGTATCGGACCCTTTGTGACCCTTCCCGCTCCCAGATTGTAGTCCATGGAATTCTCCAGGCCAGAATACTGGAATGGGTAGCCTTTCCCTTCTCCAGGGATCTTCTCAACCCAGGGATCCAACCCAGATCTCTCTCATTGCAGGCAGATTCTTTACTTATGAGAACAAAAATCCAAAGTCCACTCAGGAAATCAAGGAAAACGACCCCCAAACTCCTCCTTTCCCAGTGAATATTGTGCCCCTTCCTCTTATGCTTCTCGTAACCAGCTTGCCAAAGAAACCCGGGGCAGCAGCTCCTCACTTCTCTCCCCATTCTCCCTCTGAGAGCGTACCTTTGCTTAAATAAGCTTTTACTTTACTTCTTAACCTTTCTGCTTTGTCTCCAAATTCTTTCTAGAAGAACCTCAAATTCACTGGGAAACCTACCATCCCCATTGCTATAATTCTAGTCTGAGTCACCACCATCTGTCTCTTAAAGACATCTGTGATGCGCTCCAGTGACTTCTCTGATTCACTGTTATCTCACCACTCTTATCCCCAAAGTTCATTTGTTGATGGCCTCCATACACAGAGAGCGAGTAGAGACTGGAGAAAGAAGCATTTCCTCCAGATTGGTAGGTGGCAGGTTTCATGAGCAAAACAGTATTTACTTACAAGTCTTGTCCTGGGTGGTTGGCAAGATGAGTAGATCTCAGCACACCTACAAGAATCTGACAATCTCATCAAGTGTAAGTGAAGTCACTCAGTCGCGTCCAACTCTTGTGACCCCATGGACTGGAGCCTACCAGGCTCGTCCGTCCATGGAATTTCCAGGCAAGAGTACTGGAGTGGGTTGCCATTTCCTTCTCCAGGGGATCTTCCTGACCCCGGGATCAAACCCGAGTCTCCCGCATTGCAGGCAGACACTTTACCATCTGAGCCACCTAACAAGCTTATAGCAAGGACTTAACTGGATTTAATCACTATACCATCCAGGTGATCTTAATAACACATTACTCTCTTAAGGCTGCATCCTCAAAAGCGGTTCCAGGTGTGGAAATGGTGGGCTGAGTGTCCTTCCAGAGAGGGAATAAGGATCCTAATTGCCCAGGTCTCCCATAACCTTCCAAGGTTATTCTCCAAACAAACCAAACAGTGTTTTATGTCAACCCCTATCTCTTCCCTTTCCTCCCATGACTTCCTATTGCAATTAGAGTAAAATAAAAAGCATTTTCAAAGCCTAGGGTATCCCAGCTTCTGCCCATTTCACTTAGTTAAACCCCTGCAGTGTCCCCACTTCATGTTGATGTTAGTTGCTCAGTTGTGTCCGACTCTTTGCAACCCCATGGAATGTAGCCCACCAGGTTTCTCTGTCCTTGGAATTCCCTAGACAAGAATACAGGAATGAGTAGCCATTCCCTTCTCCAGGGGATTGTCCTGATCCAGGGATTGAAGCTAGGTTTCCCGCTTCGCAGGCAGATTCTTTAATGTCTGAGCCACCAGGGAAGCCATTACTCGCTATCTTCTAGCCTCACTGGTCTTCACTTTGTCCCTGGAGTTAAGTTTATTCTCCTCCGAGGCATTTGCTCTTGCTCATCTCTCTGCTTGGACTATTTTTGTCTGCAGGGATCCTTATGACTGCCTTCTATTCATCTTTCAGGTTCAAGTTTAAAACTCATGTCCTCAGGTAGGGCTTCTCTGATCATCACTACACCTATTCCTGCCATTGCTCTTACCTTAAACATTTTTATGTTTATTATGAGACTATTCAATTGACATGTAAGCTCCATGATTGCAGAAACCTGGTCAACTTATTTACTGATGTATTTTCAGGGCATAAACACTGGTTAATACAAAGCAGGCACTGTTAAAAAAAATGTTTCTTCAACAGATGAATGAAAAAATGATGCTCAACTCAGTCAAATCTTGCAACCACAGGAAACCTAAACTAACTATGACCTTCTAGTAGAGTTGATGCTGCAGTCTCTCTTCTTATTCTTCCTTGTGACTGACAGGATGCCTACCTGATTGAAGCTTAGCTAGCACATGTTATTTTCTCTGCAAAGCATATCAGCCTTTTTGCACTTAGGAGCACCAGACAGCACTTTGGCACTATGCTTGGGGGCCATTTTGAACAGAGAAATTACCCCAAAAATGCCCCCAAATGTGACACTAAATATACTGCAAAAAAAAAAAAAAACCACACACACACACACACACACATTTGCAATATGAACACTAAAACAAGGCAGCAGCGTAGCTCCTTGTTCACTGACCTCAGTTGGGAATGAGTTTATCCAAAGATTCGAATTTTTTGCTAATCTGCCATTAGCTACAAAAGCACTGGGAGTTGATTGAGAGATTACAAATAACTTTTAGCACATAGGCAAATTTGAAAACAGAGAATCCACGAATATCGGATATCAACTGTATTAGACACTCCCTTACTAAAATTGCCACCAGCACTCTCTTGCAGGCTTTTTCTCCACTCCTCATTGCCTCACCCTCTTACCATCTTGCTGGTTTATTTCAGCTCCTTTCAATTTCCCATCTTATTTTCTCATCCAATTCTCCTAGACTACACCTCTGGTATAAATTCTTGTCATTCTGCTATGAGAAGTGGTATATCCAAGGCAATCCTTCAAGAGGTGCATCTAACAAATGATTACACAAAATCAGCCATAACTCTAAGATTACAGCCTTTCCTGTTACATATTGTCTTAGTTTTCTAAGGTTGCCATAGCACAATCACACACATGGGGTGGCTTAGAACAACATAAATTTTTTGTCTCACAATTCTGGAGGCTGAAAGTCCATAATCAAGGTGATGGCAGGGCTGTGTTCCCTCTGAAACCTCCTGGAGAAGATCTGTCCTTGCATCTTCCTAGCTTCTGGTGGTTTTCCAGCCAGCCTTGTGACTCCCTGGCTTGCAGCTTCAGCACTTTAACCTCTTCCTCCATCAACAACTGGCATTCTCACCACATGCGTCCCTGCGTGTCTAACTTTTTTTCATCTGGGTGAAGGAAGGCCGATGAGACTGGTGGATTTTGCAACCTGGGGAATATTCTATCAAATTTCTGAGATGTGTGAGTATAGGCAGTCAGGAGGCATTATACATTTCCATGCACTAAAGTATTACGCACTTGGGAACAGTTTACAATGACAGCTAACTTTCTGCTCTGTTGCCCCCTTTAAGGATTATTTCACCACTTACTGGTGCCTTCATCTGAAGGTGGCTTCCCCAGTGGCTCAGCTGTAAAGAATCTGCCTGCAACGCAGGAGACTCAGGTCCTATCCCTGGGTCAGGAAGATCCCCAGAAGGAGGAAATGGCAACCCATTCCAGTATTCTTGTCTGGAAAAACCCACAAACAGAGGGTTGTGATGGGCTACAGTTCATGGGGTTGCAAAGCATGTTAATCAGCTATACTCCAATACAAAACAAAAAGTTTAAATGGTAAAAAAGAAAGAAAGAAAAGAGTAGGAAATATTTGTTAAATTCTCTCTCAAACACAATAATCACCCCCCCACCTTCACTAAGAACTCACTTCTCTCCAAAGGGTCAAGCCTCAGCAGCTATATTTGCAGCATCTGACACTCCTTGAGCATATTTGACTGGACAAGGTATATACTAAGCTGGATCACTAACATTACCTCTGCCATAAGTTTATTGAAAGAGAGATGCTGGTTCCTGCTAGTTAGTTGAATTGACAACAGCTAAACTTGGCAGCTGTAAGAAAATGATCTTCCATTATATGCCCAGAGAAGCAGAAAGAGAAAAATCAAATGAACTTGAAAGGGGAAGCCACAATGAGAAACAATGAGTTCCTTAAAAAGAAAGATCAAGACAATTTCTACCTCACAGCCTGACAATTTTATTTCAATCCTATTGGAGTCTCAAGGATACTTTTTGCCACAGCGCTCCATGGGACACACCTGTGTCAATACCTGTGTACAAGAATTTCCTCCTCCTTTACACTAGTTTGATTTACTTCTGTTTTTGCAAATAAGTAATCTTCATTAAAATAAAACTCAGTTAGACCTTTCCATCATTTGTCAGTCTCCTGGATAAGACAGCTGAGCTACTAACATGATTCTAAAAGGAGAGAATTTCTTTAATCTCCCATAAAACGTATCTGCCCAGCAATGGTGATATGTAAATGATGCAACTGCAATATTTTAGTCATATGAGACAATGATTCCTGACCCACATGATCAAACTGACATGGGTACTTTGTCTCCTACCCACTTTTAATGAAATATGCACTTCTTATAACATAGCATTAAGAAATTTATGGTCAACCCTTCAGTTGTGGCTCAGTGGGTAAAGAATTCACCTACAATGTGGGAGACCTGGTTTCAAAACAGTCCCTGGGTTGGGAAGATCCCCCAGAGAAGAGAAAGGCTACCCACTCCAGTATTCTGGCCTGGAGAATTCCATGGACTATATAGTCCATGGAGTTACAAAGAGTCGGAAACAACTGAGCGACTTTCACTTCAGTTTAGTACACTGCAGGTAAAACTGATTTCTATGTACCTACAACATATTCCTATATTGCTTTTTTATTTTTCCTACAGGCTACCAACTTTCTACCTCTGTTAGAGGCTCAGTTCAGTTCAGTTCAGTCATTCAGTCATGTCCGACTCTTTGTGACCCCATGGACTGCAGCATACCAGGCCTCCCTTTCCATCACCAACTCCCGGAGTTCACTCAAACTCACGTCTATTGAGTCGGTGATGCCATCCAGCCATCTCATCCTCTGTCGTCCCCTTCTCCTCCTGCCTTCAATCTTTCCCAACATCAGGGTCTTTTCCAATGAGTCAGCTCTTCGCATGACGTGGCCAAAGTATTGGAGTTTCAGCTTTAACATCAGTCCTTCCAATGAACACTCAGGACTGATCTCCTTTAGGATAGACTGGTTGGATCTCTTTGCAGTCCAAGGGACTTCTCCAACATCACAGTTCAAAAGCATCAATTTTTTGGTGCTCAGCTTTCTTTATAGTCCAACTCTTACATCCATACATGACCACTGGAAAAACCATAGCCTTGACTAAACAGACCTTTGTTGGCAAAGTAATATCTCTGCTTTTTAATATGCTGTCTAGGTTAGTCATAACTTTCCTTCCGAGGAGTAAGCATCTTTTAATTTCATTGCTGCAATCACCATCTGCAGTGATTTTGGAGCCCAGAAAAATAAAGTCTGCCACTGTTTCCACTATTTCTCCACCTATTTGTCATGAAGTGATGGGACCAGATGCCATGATCTCAGTTTCCTGAATGTTGAGCTTTAAGCCAACTTTTCACTCTTCTCTTTCACTTTAAGGCTAGAATACCTTAAAAACCTTAACTTTTACGTTGTCCCATTTAACATTATTTAAGTTCCGTTAAACAAAGGTTTCGGAGAAGGCAATGGCAAGCCACTCCAGTGCTCTTGCCTAGAAAATCCCATGGATGGAGGAGCCTGGTAGGCTGCAGCCCATGGGGTCGCTGGAAGTCGGATGCGACTGAGCTACTTCACTTTCACTTTTTGCTTTCACACAATGGAGAAGGAAATGGCAACCCACTCCAGTGTTCTTGCCTGGAGAATCCCAGGGACGGGGGAGCCTGTTGGGCTCCTGTCTATGGGGTCGCACAGAGTCGGACACGACTGAAGTGACTTAGCAGCAGCAGCAGCAAACAAAGGTTTAACAGTTTCACCCAAGTTGTCATTTCACATTGACATTAAGCTTAATGAATTTCAGCTGACATCATGTTTTCTAAAAACACAAACCTTATGTTCTATTTATCATTACCTTCCTTTTTAATAATGTTTTTAAGGTTTCCTAATATTTATGTCAGATATGATATACTTACCCCGGAACATTTTTATCTTTACAGCCCTCAGGAGCTCACATCTAAAGTGCTGTGATCGTGTTCTACAACAGAGGTATTCATTCTTTCATTTATAGTCCAAATTTTGTGGAACATTCTCCAAAGGTGATGTTTTTGTGAGGCACTGATCTTGCCTTCAAGAATCTAATAGTAGGAAAGCTAAAAGACATACACATATTAATCTAATTTAGTTAGAAAACCATACGTATCTTAAGAGAGAGCATTCAGAGACCAAGATAGCCTTACTTCTGGATGAATAGGAAATATTTTGTGAAAGAATAAAATTGGAAATATGAGAAATTGAGAAAAGATAGCATTGAAAACACAAGAAAGGTAAAAACTGAAAAATGTTGCACAAAGTATTCATTTTCTTGGCATGTTTAAAATTAAAAAGGCATATTTTCTTTTAAATCCAGCTAAAATATATGTCCCTTTCGTTTTTACTGATGGCTTGTTCTGTTAGCAATCCTGCATTTATCAGCAAACCCCACGTTATTTTCATCTTTGCTTTTGACCTTCTCTAAGTAATCATAGGGCTTCCCAGGTGGTTCAGTGGTAAAGAATCTGCTTGCCAAGCAGGAGACATGGGTTCAGTTCCTGGGTCAGGAAGGTTCCCCGGTGAAGGAAATTGCAACCCACTTCAGTATTCCTGCCTGAGAAATCCCATGGACAAAGGAGCCTGGCAGGCTATAGTCCATGAGGTCTCAAAGAGTCAGACATAACTGAGTGACTAAACAACAACAAGGTACTCATAAGTCTTCCCATAGTCAAAAGGCCAGCCAGCCCTTCACAGTCAACATGTATGTTTTAGTTTTCCCTGTGCATGCATGCATGCGTGCTTAGTCATGTTCACCTCTGCACTATCCCATGGACTGTAGCCTGCCAAGCTACTCTGTTCATGGGATTTTCCAGGTAAGGATATTTGCATTGGTTGCCATTTCCTCCTCCAGGGGATCTTCCTAAGGCAGGGATCGAACTGAGTCTCCTGCAGTTTCTGCTTTGGCAGGCAGATTCTTTACCACTGAGCTACCATTTCATCCCTTTACCACAGTTTGTAGAACTTGTTGCTAACCCTTCCAATACCCTGAACATTTTTCAGAGCAAATAACTGTCCATCCTTCATGTCTGCCATGTCTTTCAATGTCTGTCCTACTCATGAATAAGCTCCAATGAGTAGAATCCCACTATGAATCAGTATTCAGCAAAAGAAGATCTCAATGTAGAAAAGCAGGTTTCCCATTGAAAGACATTGTTTATACCCAGAGTACTGGGGAGAAAATCATTTAAGCTCAAGAAAGAATTTGACTAACCTCTCATTTCATGTGCATGTTGTTTCCAAGTGATAAAAAAAAGTCCCACTTGATATTTTATAAGTCTGACTTGAGTATTAGCAAGAAATCTAAGAAAGAGGATGACTCTATTCCCAAGTTTAAGTTATGTGAAATTAAATGTCTTGCCTCCTGAAATCTGTAGCACTTCAGGGACCAAAAGGATGGGTAGTTCTTTCCAAGCAGAAGCAAATTCTTGTTGGTCTATGCGTAAACTTATTCTTTAGACCAGGTAAGAGGAAGTTATTCAGTTCTCCATTCAAGGAAGAAACACATGGGAAGCTGGTATTTAATCCACATTTTTCTTCTCTTCTGTCATCCTGTTTAGAGGTGAAACAGCATGCATTATTATGGATGCACTTTTTTGTTACGTGGAGAGTCATCCCTCATCAACACTCAAACTGCATCCTTTCCATCCAAGGCATATATCTAAAAGAGACTCCCTCAACAACGTGAACTTCCAATGAAAACATTGATGGAAATACACAGACTAGTTGCACAGATATGAAAAGAGAAGAATGGATGTGATCACCTGAAGGGAACAAGGATTTCCCTTTCTGGCACGAGGAGAGGCTGGGTCAACTGACCTCAGCAGACCAGTTCACAAACCCTGAACTGCCCTGGAAAATGAATACTTGCTGAAATTTCAGTAAGACTAGGGCTGTAATCCTGACCTGCAATGGAGGATTCTGTCACTGTTAACCACACAAAGACATCTAGCTAAGAGGGTAACAGGGAACTGACGTCCAGTTCACAGGCCAAGACATGCTTCCAGAAGAAGTAACATGTTTTTCTAATTCACACAGAAGTATTCTCCTCTCAGAAACCATGGGTCTGAAGGACTTGGCTTTCTCCAATGGAGTGCTTCTCCTAATTCCCACAGAGGCATGGTATGGGCAAGAATTGTCCTAGAGACAAATACCAAAGTAAAGCTTTTAGTCTCTTATTAAGGAATGTGTGCATGCATGCTAAGTCGCTTCAGTCATGTCCAACTCTTTGTGACACTATGAGCCTGCCAGGCTCCTCTGTCCATGAGATTCTCCAGGCAAGAGTAGTGGAGTGGGTTGCCGTGCCCTCCTCCAGGGCATTTCCCCGACCTAGGCTCCAACCGGCATCTCCTGTGACTCCGACATCACAGGTGGATTCTTTACAACTGAGCCACCAGGGAAGCCCTATTAAGGAATAAATAATACTAAATACAAAGTAGAAATAGTATAATGTCTTAAGCATTTACCATGCACCTGGCATTCTGTTAGTTGCTTTCTTGTAATCTATTAAACTCTTCCATAAACTTTACAAGGTAGATGACATTACGAAATACCTTCTTAAACATCTTCCATATATCGACATCCTCCACCCCCTCAGGAAAACATACTGAACAATGTTTATCACACACTGAGTATTTGTAACCACCGGGCCATTCTTTAATACTAAAGAGTACTGAAAAGTATTCTTCATCTAGAGTTTGGGTTTTTTGCTACCAAGAATCAGTTGAGTTGGAGCCTGAAACTTTTAAGGTCAGTTGTCATTATTTTGAAATTATGCTATTTTAATAACTTGTAAATAAAAAAAAAAAAAAAAATAAGAAAAATTGTTTTCTATAAAATTAAGTGGATTCTTTTGGGAGTTGAATAAAGATGGCTCAATAGAAATAAATTCTCTTGAATTATTTGCTTGTGCAACCACTTTAGCATCAAAAATAAAAATAAAGAAAGATTTCAGACAGACTGCTTCCCAAGTGTCTAAGTTCTTACTCCTTTGAAAGAAACTAAGGCTGAAAATCAGAGATGAAACATAGTGGGAATGGTTTATGTAAGACCTCTCAGAAGCCCAATCAGCAGACCTGTACTAAAAGAAATCATTCAGCTATTGGCAAATGAGTATGTGTTTAAGTTATACTCAAAAACTGCAGTTTGCGTACATCACTTTTTGTGATTGCTCACTTTACCTTTTTAAGAGAGTTTCTACCATATTATTAACATTAGGCATGATGAAAATGTCAGCTATTTATGCGAGTTGTGAAAAAAATCATAGTCAAGATATTAGTTATTGCCTGTTGCTTATCCTTCTGTCCCAAACAGAGCACAAGCAAATGTATTTAAGCTTACAAACTTTATGTAGCCCTTTGTATAACTTTATGGGATTACATAGTGTGTATACTGTTTATATACTATCAAACCTAGTGCCTGACATATAATTGGTGATCAATATATATTTGTGGATGGAAATCAGGAAGGGAGATATGCTGAATTCTCAGAGGTTAAAGCGTCTGCCTCCAATGCAGGAGACCCGGGCTCGATCCCTGGGTCGGGAAGATCCCCTGGAGAAGGAAATGGCAATCCACTCCAGTATTCTTGCCTGGAGAATCCCATGGACAGAGAAGCCTAGTAGGTTACAGTCCACGGGGTTGCAAAGAGTCGGACACGACTGAGCGACTTAACCTTTATAAGATAAGAAAATTAAAATGTCACCAAAAGATTGTGAACTATAAGAACAAATAACATGCTGGTCACAAAACATAGTGGTAGATAGCCAACCTGATCTTATCTAATTTTGATCTTTCAGGATCAGTTGATATTTACCTTTTTAAAATCTATTTTTATCATTGTTTGTTCAATACATTTAAAATTTTAAAAAATACATGCTGAAAAACCACCTAAGATATTCAGATAATAACTTTTATATACTTTTATATTTTAAAATTTCATTGTCATTACAGGAATCACATTATTTCAGACTCTGCTATTATGATCCAGAGAGAGGAAATGGGGTGGGATGTGGGAGGGGGATTCATGATTGGGATCTCATATACACCCATGGTGGATTCATGTCAATGTATGGCAAAACCAATACGGTATTGTAAAGTAAAATAAAGTAAAAATTAAAAAAAAAAATGTGTAATTATTCAGGCATAGACTAGTGAATTGTATACTTGTAAATTCAAGGATTTAAAAAAGTCAACTTTCAAAGCCAAAGAATAATATGAAAAAGAATTACAGGGAAAATATTTATATGATTTAAAAGAATTCCTTAAAGCTCATTAGAAGCATCTATCTGCATAAAAGTAATCAATAGTATAAATGAAATTCATTGTCTTCTGTTCTTTAAATCTGGTTCCTTAGCAGGTTTCCATGCAATTCTTTCTTAATCTAGATTAGGTTACCTAAAAGTAATAAAATTTATTTCAAAAGTATAATTTTAATTTTTAACCAATTAAAAATGTCCATCTATTTCAGGCAGCTCTCAATCTTTTCTGTTTTTAATTTTTATTCAGTCAGTTCAGTTCAGTTGCTCAGTCATGTCTGACTCTTTGCGGTATAATTAATTTACAATACTGTGTTACTGTCAGGTGTATAGCAAGGAAATCAACTATACATATACATATATCCACTCTTTCTTAGATTCTTTTCCCATATAGGCCATTACAAAGTATTAAGTAGAGTTCTGCATGTTATACAGTAGGTCCTTATTAGTTATCTTTATATACAACAGTGTGAATGTGTCAATTCCAATCTTTTTTCTACAATACACAAGAAGGATAATCATTTATCTCATCATTCATATACTCAATGAGCATTTATTAAGAGCCTACTGTTTTCCAAATATTTATTTATATATTCAATGAGCATTTCTTAAAAACCTACTATTTTTCCAAATCCTTTGCTAGGCACTGTGAATATAGCAAAGAATAAACAGATATGACCCATCTTATATTCCACTGGAAACACAGGAAAAATAAACAGCAAGATAAAGAAGTGACAAGTGCCCTATGATGAAAATAAATGTGTGATGTGATATGGAGTTATTTCAAACTGAATAATTAGAAAACATTTTTCTGAGGAAGAGATATTTAAGCCAAGACTATGTAGTCACAAGGAGCCAGCCATTCAAAAATCTGGTGAAAGCATTCCAGGCAAAGGAGCATAGAATAAAGGCAGAGAGATAAGCAGGGAGAGGATCAAGGAGAGCTATGTAAGCTGACAATTTGAGTTTTATTATAAATGTGTCGTTGTTGTTCAGTCGCTAAGTTGTATCTGACTCTTTACGACCCCATGGACTGCAGCACACCAGGCTTTCCTGTCCTTCACTATCTCTGGGAGTTTACTCAAATTCATGCCCATTAATCTCATCCTCTGCCACCCTCTTCTCCTTTTGGCTCCAATCAATTGTAAGTGCAATTTTGTGTAACTGGAGATTTTAAGGAGATGAGAGAATATGATTCCAAATGGCCTACACATACTCTGTAAAGACTGGTTTAGCAAAGGCACAGTTTAGGAAGGAAGTGAACAAATGGAAACAGTGAAATCAGTTAAGAGGCTATTTCATTTGTCAACATGACACTAAATGGTAGCACTGGAGAAATAAAAGACCAGACAATTTGGGGACATTTTAAAAGAAGAGTCTATAGAACTTAGAGATGTTTGTCAGAAATGAGGGAAAGAGAGAAACAAAGATTGACTCCTCTTGGTTGGGGTTGAGATACTAAATATTAATGGCATTCACTTAGATGGGAAAGACTGGGAAACAAGCTGGGATAGAGGACCAAGACCTCTGCTTTGAATGCTTAATAACTGAGATATTTAAGTATCTAAATAGATAACTCCTAGAAAGTTGAGGCTTAGAGAAGAGATTGAAGTAAATATAAGCCTTAGGATTCATCAGCAAAGATACTGAGAGATACTTTAAATAAAGCCATAAAATTGGAGGAAATTGCCTAACAGAACATTCAGTAAAAAAGAAAAATGGTACCCACAAACAAGATGTATGGCATATCATTGTTTAAAAGTTGTGCAAAGACATTGAAGAGAAGCAGAAGTCATTGGTAAAAGAGAAGCAGAGTCACAGGGGAAAATAAAAACCAACAAAATTTACTACCATAGAATCCAGAAGAAGAAAAAGTTCCAAGGAGGAGGGTGTCATCTACTTTCTCAAATGCTGTTGACATCTAGTAAAGTGAAGAGAGAAAGCGGACACTGACTTTAGGAAGATAGTGAATTGTTTTCAGATACAAAATATGATGAACAATTTTAGTAGAATGGTAGTTGTGGAAGTCAGCTTAACAAGAGTTGAAGGAATGATGAAAGTGGAGGAATACAGAGTATACAAATGGATAACTCAAGAAATTTTGCTATTAAAAATGAAAACAAAATGAGGATATAGTTGAAGTGGGACATGACGTCAAAATAAATAGAATATAAAGATCTGTTCCTCAATTTAGTTCTGACTACTATCAACTGGTGTGACCTTGGGAAAACTGCATAATTTTTATAAATCTCTATAAAATAAGTTCTCTTATCTATACCTCACAGAGTTTCTATAAATTCAATTTTGATTATATATATATATATAAAGTTCTTTGTATAATTCCAGGATTGTGTCAAGCACTCTTTTTTGGTAATGTTGTTTTATTACTTTCCTCTTTTCCTTCTGTGAAACTGCTGTTACAGTATATTTTCCTCTCTGTCTTTAGCATCTCTTACAAAAGCCATCAAACTTAAAAATTCCATTAACATATCTATCAATGCTGGTGAAAGAGAGTATGTCTCTTATTATTAAGACAAAGAAGACTTAAGTAACAGTATGATACCCATTTTATATTTGCTTCTAAAATGATAAGAGGTCAATTTAAAATTCAGTTAGAATTACTACATAATCTCAAATTTTAGTTGTATCTCAACCTTGTCAATAGATTTTATTTTTGTAATTATTTAAGCATATATACATATATGACACATATATATGTGTGTCAAAGTATATTTGTCCTTAATTGAATTAATTATAAGTTATGGCTAGTTTTAAGAATTCCAAAGATAATAATTGGAGAATCTAAGAGCTATCTTTCAAACATCAGCCATAAGTCTAGTTAGCCCTAGAATGAATTTTGATATTCTCTAAGTTAAAGTCCTTCACAAAGTCCTCACAAAATTCAAGTCAAGCAAATATGTATAATAAGAAATTTAAATTAATTTGTTCATTTCAGGGTGGAGATCAAGACTTTTTGTGTTTCTTTGGAATTGCATCTAAAACCTCAAAAGAAACTCACCAAAAACATGCCTCTAGGACTTACGGAACCATCATCCCTACGCAACCCTCTGTCTACCTATTCAAGTAAAAGTCTAAGGAGTTTAAGGAATTTCTCCAAGTAGCTGTTATCCACTAAGAGAAAGAATGCAACTGGAAGAGGGTGTTTCCACAGACAGTTGAAGAGATGCTCAAGAGAAACCACTTGAGAGACTGCAGTTGCTGGCGTTTTCTAAAAAAATCACATAGTATCTTTTTTAACATCAACCAATTCTCTAATTATCTGACACCAACTGGGTGCTCAGCAATTCAAATCTTATACCAACTACCCAGTTGACACAGACCCCACCCCACAAAAATTCCCTCATTTCAGATGCCAGCTGAAAATGGGGTGTCCAGGCTACCCACACTTTTGCCCAGATAACTACAAATTCAAGGGTTATTACAACTTCATCTTCAGGTTTGATAATTCAGTAGAATGAGTCACAGAATTCAGAAAAGTATTTTACTTACAAAACCCAGTTCATTACAAAAGATAATTCAGAAACAGCCAAATGGTAGAGATGCACAGGGGAGAGTACAGGGGGTGGGGGTGCAGAGCTCATGCCCTCTCTGGGCACACCAGCCTGCCAGCACAGTGATGGACTCACCAACCTGGAAAGCTCCCTGACTCCTGCTGTAACTAATAAATGGAGTTTTCATTAAGTGGGCATCTAAGTTATTGGCAATTAATTACTCAACTCATTTTCTAACCCCTTTCTCATCCCCAAAACTGGGATGGGGGGAGGCTGAAAGTTCTAACACTCTAATTATGCAATTGGTTTTTTGGGGTAACAAGACCCTATCCTGAGGCTATCTAGAAGCCCACTAAGAGTAACTTCATTAGCAGCCTTGGGTGCATGGTAAGCTGCTCAGTCATATCTGACTCTTTGCAACCCTAGGGACTGTAGTCTGACAGGTTCCTCTGTCCATGGGATCTCCGGGCAAGAATACAGGAGTGAGTTTCCATGCCCATCTCCAGGGGATCTTCCTGACTCAGGGACTGAATTTGCCTCTCCTTTGGCTCTTGTATTGCAGGCAGATTCTTTACCACTGAGCCACCAGAAAAGCCCCTTTTTTAAAGCATATGCAACATTAAATTGCAAAAGCTCTATGCTGGGAACTGGGGACAAAACCAGATATTTATTTTTCATTGTATTGCACTTCAAGAAAGGCAACTTGGCAGGTTATCCCCCTTGGATATTTACAGTGACCTGATAACTGTCCTCAGGCTGCTTCCACAAAGAGACAGCTTCTAGCAAAGCAGAGAGGATGCACTGAGCTTTAGTTCTTTCAATATTTGCTGGAAACTTCCTTTAAAAAAAAAGGAAAAGCAAGAATTAACCTATATCATTTGAGCATATAAAGCAGAGTTTATTCTTTTTAAAATTGATTATTTATTCATTCAATATGGATTCTTTTTTAACCACCGAGCCAAATACTGTTCTAGTTGTGCTGAACACAACTGTAAGCAGAACAAAGCCCCTGCTTTGTTCATAGACCACACATTGTAATGGAGTAGGAGTAAGCACATATATGTAACTGTATGTAATAGTTTCAAAGGAAAGTGCTATGAAAAAGCAGGGTAAGAGTACAGGGACTTGGGTAGGGAGGGAGGTTATTCTAGAGAAGTTCTCATTGTAAAGTTGATATTTGAGCAGAGATGTGAGGGAAGTGAGGAAGCAAGATACATGAAAATCCGGTGAACTTATTTTGCTATTCCTTAAAATTTGAATGAATATGGGAACTTTAAAATAACTAAAGAAGAAATTCAGGTTTAAATAATGATATTCTAAAGTAGACAAGGAGAGTTTGGGTAGTCTAGTTATCTAATAAGCATATCTTGTTTACAATTTACCAGCAACCTTTCGTTGTGTAGCAATCTTAACAAAAATAAAGGAAATATATCCAATTTTTCTATCTTTCACACACACTAATGCTTTAAAAGAACATACTTTTTAAATCATGCAAACTGTATATCACCTTCTAATCGATATGTGGAAATCAATGATGTAATGATACCTAATGAGATTTGAGGGATGCAATGCTTCCTCTTGTTCTTTAAATGTGAAAGTTTGAATTATGTGGATCAATAGACAATGATCTTAACTGCCCTTTCTTGCAGACAAAAGGGTATATCCAACTAATAAACTAGGTTATGCAGGCACTTGGTGCAATCACTTTCTCCTTTAAAACCAGTGAATATTTTGCTAATCTTTCTGTTATGACATTTCCTTTATCTGAATTATAGTCAATTCTGGATTTGACTTTTGACCACTAGCACACTGTCTGCTACTTTACAACAGGAACTGCACTTTAATTATTATTTTACTCCTTACCCAGCAAGGATTTGCACATAGTAGGTAGAAATAACTGTTTGCTTCCTATAATTTTAAATTCCAGTTTTAATAGATAATATATGTTAATTGTTCAACAATCAAAATAGTATAAAAAATTATTCATTGAGAGCTTTTACTCACATCTCTATCCACCCTTGATGATTCCCCCACTATACCCAAATATAACAACTCCCTTTAATTTTTCAGTGTTTACATGAATGTACACAAATATAAATAAATAACTTTAAACTCTTATTTTCTCCAACTCTTACACAAAGATAAAAATAGCTCTATACTGCTTTGCTTTTGACATTTTTCTAATTTAATAATGTGTCTTTCTGTAACCAAATGTCTTTATGCTTTTTATTGCATAGTATTCTGTTGTGAAGCTACATTTCTACCATCCTAAACTGTATTGCAATGAATAACCTTTGCTTTGCAGTAGGCAGAATTCTAAGATGACCACCCAGTGATCCAAACCCTTACATAATCTCTCAGCCCTTGAGTGCAGAAGACACCTGTGTATACATATGATGGACTATCACTCCCTTGATTAGCATGTTCTGTGGCACAGCTGACTGGAGAAAGAAATTATCCCAGACAGGCCTGATCTGGTGCTTCCTGGTAGCTCAGTGATTAAAAATCTGTCTGCCAGTGCAGGAGACCCAGGTTCAATTCCTGGGTCCAAAGGTCCCCTGGAGAAGAAAATGCAACCCACTTTGGCATTCTTGCCTGGGAAATCCCATGAACAGAGGAATCTGGTGGTGGGCTACAGTCCACAGGGTCACACAAGAGTTAGACACAACTTAGCAACTGAACAACAACAGGCCTAGTCTAGGTAGGATTTGAAGGCAGAAGTTCAAAGCAAAGTAAAAAATATTCCACAGCTAGTTTTGAAAAAGCAGGGGGACACATGTCAAAGATCGTAAGCAACTTCTTAAAATGATAACAAACTATCCCCCAGCCAGCAAGAAAATGGAGATCTCAGTGGTACAGCAGCAAGAAATTGAATCCTGCCAAGGACCCAAAGGAAATTGGAAGAGGATTCTGAGCCCCAAATGATAAGATAGCCCAACCAGCATCTTAACTCTGTAACACTCTGAGCAGAGAAGCTAGATATATCACAGCTTGACTTCTGACCTCCAGAAACTGTGAAATGGTACATTTTGTTGTTTTAAGTCTTTCAAGTCTGTGATGATTTGTTATATGACTCCACTTTATTAGAGCTCCTCAGGCTGATCTTGCTTGGTTAATTTTTTTGTATATATAAACTTTTAAAAGTTTTTATAGTTCTAGAAAACTAAAACTATGGTATTTTTAAATTGACTTAGGGAAAATTGATATTTTATTTTAAGCATGTTTTAAGCATCTCTATTTTAAGAGCATATTAATTAATTCCATCTTTATGTCTACTTTTATTGATTAAAAAAAAAAGTATCCATTCAGGAAATATCCAGAGGAAAGTATCCATGAAGATAACTTGCTCTCTCCTCTGTTTAAAATAGATTTCTTTCTGGGCTTGTGCTTAGTCATGTCCAACTCTTTGCGACCCTTTGGACAGTAACCCGCCAGGCTCCTCTGTCCATGGGATTTTTCAGGCAAGAATATTGGAGGTTTGCCATTTCCTCCTCCAGGGAGATCGTCCCAACCCAAGGCTCAAACCCACGTCTCCTATGTCTCCTGCATTGCAGGTGTATTCTTTACCTGCTGAGCCACTGGGGAAGCCCAGGTTTCTTTCTAGCAAACAATTAAACTTGGGACTCATGGTTATTTCTCAGGGCTGCTATAACAAAGTACCACATACTAGGTGGCTTAAGCAATGGATACTTATTGTTTCATATTTCTGGAAGCTAAAAGTCCAAATTCAATGGGTCAGCAGGGTTGGTTTCTTCTCAGGGCTGTGAGGATACATCTGCTCCATGCTTCTCTCCTAGCTTCTAGTGGCTTCAGGCTTTGGTTTATAGATGATATTTTGCCTGTGTCTTTATATCATCTTCCCTGTATGTCCATCTATCTCTGAGTCCAAATTTCCCATTGTGAGGACATAGCCAAATAGGATAGAACACACTTTAGACCTCATTTTAACTTGATCATCTGTTCTTCAATATGGTCACATTCACAGGTATCAAGGGTACAACATCATTTTGAGGGTACACAAAAGGCCTCTTCAGTGGTTTTTAAATAGATATCTGGTTCCATCTCCAGTAAAAATATGGAGAGTAATTTTTTTTAATTTTTTTTTAATTCTACTACCTTATAACTGACAAGTGATTTTTTTAATGGAAAGATGTTAAAAATAATTTAAAAAAAAACTTTTTTAAGCCTGAGACTCTTCACAATTCATTAATGATAAGTTCAGCTTGAGACTATAGAGGAGCATGTTTTCTTACAGAAATTTCTGACTCATCATATTCTTGGGAAGAAACATCATACAAACTAAACTCCAAACTTGTCAACTAACAAGATACGTGGTGGGGACAAAAAAAATATAAAAGGCTTCATTTTACTTTATTGCATTACTTGAAATTTAGTTAGCATTCCACAGGCAAAGTAGACCTGAATTTTTATGAGTCCTTTCAGAGTTTAATGAGTTTCAGTTCTTAAGTAAACCTTTATTGGAGGAAATTAAGATCTTACAAGACCTTAAATGGAACAAAAGCAAAATCAAAAGCTAGTGGTGAGGAAGGTCATAACCTCAGATACAATCGTTTAATCGTTTGTTACCATATGTGGGGAATTCATTAGACTTCACCATGCAGTTTTTGACAGCAAACTCACCTGAGTCTGAAAATAAGCAATGACTTATATGTCTTGGAATCAAATATTAAATAACAGGTTCAGCTCTAACAGAAAATTTACTATATTCTGCCACTCTATTTTTTTTTTTTTTTTTGCCATGCTGTACAGTATGATGGATCTTAGTTCCCAGATGGGGATCAAACCCATGCTCCCTGTGGTCAATGAAAGTACCAAGTTCTTAATCTATGCAGGGCAGTCTACATAGAAGACAGAACTTACTCTATCCTTAATGTTGCCATCATATTGTATCATAGCAAAGGAACCACAGAGATCCTCTGGTTAAGTCAAATCTCCACAGATGAATAACCTGAAGCCACAATCTTGCAAAGAGTGGCTGTTGTAGAGTCCACTGATTCACCGCAATATACATTCTCTCCTCTTGTCTTTTAGTAATAAATTTTGGCTTCACATTTGACTTCATAGCTAGAGACTGTATTTTAAAACTTCCTGAATCAGATTTCTATGCTGTCATAACAAACTATCAAAATTTATCAGCTTAAAATAGCTCCCATTTATTATCTGTCACAGTTCTGTAGGCAAGCAGTCCATGTAGATTCAGCTACATTATTGACCCAGGGCCTCTCAAAGCCAAAATCAGGATGGTGGCTGGGCTAAGCTCTTACCAGAAGACTCTGAGGAAGAATCTGCTCCTAATCTCAGTTAGATTATAGGCAGAATTGAGTTCCTTGCCACTTCTAAAACTGAGAGGTCTCTGTTTTCTTAATACATAGTCCTTCATCTTCAAATCAACAATGGCATACTGAATTCTCTTGCTCTGAATCTCTGATTTCCCCTTCTGTTTCAACCACAGAAATATTTCACTTTTAGTAGTTCCATTGCTTATATTAGGCCCAACTGTATATTTTAGGATAATCTATTTACCTTAAATTCAGCTGATTAGTAATCATAATTATACCCCTTTTGACATATAATTAAATATAATCTTTGGAGAAACATTAGAGGCCAAAGTCATGGATAGCACAATTCTGCCTACTACAGCTCTCGTTCAGTACAAGCCACCAAGCCAAGGCTGCCACTCTGCACACAACCAGGGGGGCATCATAATCACAAATCCATGCCAATGATGCCCTTGAATGTATACAATGTGGGAAAAGCTGACCATATAATTAGATTTAGCCAATGGGATGGAAATGGAAATAATGCGCATGACTTCACACTATTTTAGCATAAAGTGTCTTGCCCAGTTTTTTTCTCCTTTTCTGTTAACCTGAAAATGACAGTAACATAAGCCATTTTATTAAGAAAGAAAAAAAATGAAAAAATTTCTTGTAAGTTATGGTTTCTTTATTTGGAGGTTTATCTTGCTAAATGTGTCGTTCAGTTCAGTTCAGTTCAATTGCTCTGTGGTGTCTGACTCTGCAACCCAATGGAGTGCAGCAGCTCAGGCTTCCCTGTCAATCACCAGCTTCTGGAGCTTACTCAAATTCATGCCCATCGAGTCAGTGATGACATCCAACCATCTCATCCTCTGTCAACTCCTTCTCCTCCTGCCTTCAAGCTTTCCCAGCATCAGGGTCTTTTCCATTGAGTCAGTTCTTCATATCAGGTGGCCAAAGTTTTGGAACTTCAGCTTCAGCATCAGTCCTTCCAATCAATATTCAGGACTGATTTCCTTTAGGATGGACTGGTTGGATCTCCTTGCAGTCCAAGCGACTCTCAAGAGTCATCTCCAACACCACAGTTCAAAAACATCAATTTTTTGGCACTCATTTTTCTTTATAGCCCAACTCTCACATCCATACACCACTACTGGAAAAACCATAGCTTTGACTACACGGATCTTTGGTCACAAAGTAATGTCTCTGCTTTTTAATATGCTGTCTAGTTTGATCATAACTTTTCTCCCAATGAGCAAGCATCTTTTAATTTCACGGCTGCAGTTAACATCTGCAGTGATTTTGGAGCCAAAAAAAAATAAAGTCTGAAACTGTTTCTATTGTTTCCCCATCTATTTGCCATGAAGTGATGGGACTGGATACCATGATCTTCATTTTAGAATGCTGAGGTTTTTTTTTTTTTTTTAAAATATATCTACCTAAAGAAACTAAAGACCTATATATGGAAAACTATAAAACACTGATGAAAGAAATCAAAGAGGACACTAATAGATGGAAAAATATACCATGCTCATGGATTAGAAGAACCAATATAGTGAAAATGAGTATACTACCCAAAGCAATCTACAGATTCAATGCAATCCCTATCAAGCTACCAGCAGTATTTTTCACAGAACTAGAACAAACAATTTCAAGATTTGTATGGAAATACAAAAAACCTCGAATAGCCAAAGCAATCTTGAGAAAGAAGAATGGAGCTGGAGGAATCAACTTGCCGGAGTTCAGGCTCTACTACAAGAATGCTGAGTTTTAAGCCAACTTTTTCACTCTCCTCTTTCACTTTCTTCAAGAGACTCTTTAGTTCTTCTTCACTTTCTGCCATAAGGGTGGTGTCATGTGCATATCTGAAGCTATTGATATTTCTCCTGGCAATCTTGATTCCATCTTGTGCTTCCTCCAGCCCAGCATTTCTCATGATGTACTCTGCATATACGTTAAATAAGCAGGGTGACAATATACAGCCTTGACATACTCCTCTCCCGATTTGGAACCAAAATATTGTTCTATGTCCAGTTTTAACTGTTGCTTGTTGACCTGCATACAGATTTCTCAGAAGGCAGGTCAGGTGGTCTGGTATTCCCATCTCTTTAAGAATTTTCCACACTTTGTTGTGATCCACACAATCAAAGGCTTTGGTGTTGACAATTTGATCTCTGGTTCCTCTGTCTTTTCTAAATCCAGCTTGAACATATGGAAGTTCATGGTTCACATATTGTTGAAGCCTGGCTTGGAGAATTTTGATCATTCCTTTCTAGCATGTGAGATGAGTGCAATTGTGCAGAAGTTTGAACATTCTTTGGCATTGCCTTTCTTTGAGATTGCAATGAAAACTGACCTTTTCCAGTCCTGTGGCCACTGCTGAGTTTTCCAAATTTGCTGGCATATTGAGTACAGCACTTTAATAGCGTATCTTTTAGGATTTTAAATAGCTCAACTGGAATTTCATACCTCCACTAGCTTTGTTCATAGTGATACTTCCTAAGGCCCACTTGACTTCACGTTCCAGGAAGTCTGGCTCTAGATGAGTGATCACACCATCGTGGTTATCTGGGTCATGAAGATCTTTTTTTATAGTTCTGTGTATTCTTTCCATCTCTTTTAATATCTTCTGCTTCTATTAGGTCCATACCATTTCTGTCCTTTACTGTGCCCATCTTTGCATGAAATGTTCACTTGGAATCTCTAATTTTCTTGAAAAGATCTCTAGTCTTTCTCATTCTATTGTTTTCTTCTATTTTTGTTGCATTGGTCACTTAGGAGTGATTTCTTATCTCTTCTTTCTATTCTTTGGAACTCTGCATTGAAATGGAGAGTTTTCCTTTTTTTCCATTTTCCTTTTCTCCTTTGCCTTTCATGTCTTTACTTTTCTCGGCTATTTGTAAGGCCTCCTCAGGTGAACATTTTACCTTTTGCATTTCTTTTTCTTGGGGATGGTCTTGATCACTGCCTCCTCTACAATGTCAGGAACCTTCATCCATAGTTCTTCAGGCACTCTATCAGATCTATTCCCTTGAATCTATTTGTCACTTCCACTGTATTATCATAATAGATTTGATTTAGCCCATACATGAATGGTCTAGTGGTTTTCCCTACTTTCTTCAATTTAAGTCTGAGTTTGGCAATAAGGAGTTCATGATCTGAACCACAGTGAGCTCCCTGTCTTGTTTTTGCTGACTGTATAGAGCTTCTCCATCTTTGGCTGCAGAGAGTATAATTAATATGATTTTGGTATTGACCATCTGATGATGTCCATGTGTAAAGTCTTCTCTTGTGTTGTTGGAAGAGGGTATTTGCTATGATCAGTGCATTCTCTTGAGCCATGTACTGAAGGGCCACCCAAATTGGACAGGTCACGGTGGAGAGTTCTGACAAAATATGGCCCACTGAAGAAGGGAATGGCAAACCATTTCATTATTCTTGCCTGAGAACTCCGTGAACAGTATGAAAATGCAAAAAGAGAGGACACTGAAAGATGAACTCAACAGATTAGTATGTGCCCAATATACTACTGTAGACAGGTGGAGAAATAACTCCAGAATAAATGAAGAGACAGAGCCAAAGCAAAAACAATATCCAGTTGTTGATGTGACTGGTGATGGAAGTAAAGTCCAATGCTGTAAACAGCAGTATTCCATAGGAACCTAGAATGTTAGGTCCACGAACCAAGACAAACTGGAAGTGGTCAAACAGGAGATGGCAAGAGTGAACATCAACATTTTAGGAATCAGTGAACTAAAATGGACTACAATGGGTGAATTTGACTCAGATGACCATTATATCTACTACTGTGGGTAAGAATCCCTTAGAAGAAATGGAGTAGCCACCTTAGTCAACAAAAGAGTCTGAAATGCAGTACTTGGATGCAGTCTCAAAGAAGACACAATGATCTCTAATTGTTTCCAAGGCAAACCATTCAGTGTCACAGTACTCCAAGTCTATGCCCTGACCAGTAATGCTGAAGAAGCTAATGTTGAACGGTTCTATGAATATCTACAAGACCTTCTAGTACTAACACCCCAAAAATATGTCCTTTTCATTATAGGGGACTGAAATGCAAAAGTAGGAAGTCAAGAGATACCTGGAGTAACAGGCAAATTTGGCCTTGGAGTGCAAGATGCAGCAGGTCAGAGGCTAACAGAGTTTTGCCAAGAGAACACACTGGTCATAGAAAATGTGTTTTAGAATCAAGATTAAGATCCAGACTGCTTGATTCCAGGTCTTTTTGTTGTCATCTTTTCTCTCCTTATTCACATATGTGTTTAGTTCTGAACACCACCACTACACATGGAGCTGATTGCTTTAAGTTCCTTGCCACTCGGTAGGTCTAACATCTTCTGTTCTCTCCTCCAGTATCCTCCTCTTTTGTTCTCCAAAAGTGCTGTAAGCATCTCTGATGGGAGAGATGGCAGGCCTGGTTGAGGTCTGAAAAGGCTTGGTTTGAATTAGGGATAATAAGGGTGAGGGACTCAGTTGGGTGAGGTTGGCTTGTGTAATACCTCAAGTCTCTTTAGATAAAAAGTGTGGGAGTAAAAGATAAGTGTTATTATTTGTGTGTGTTAGTCACAGTTGTATACAACTCTTTGTGGCCCCATGGTCTGTAGCCTGCCAGCCTCCTCTGCATATGGAATTTTCCAGGCAAGAACACTGGAGTAGGGTACCATTTCCTACTCTAGAGGATCTTCCCAGCTCAAGGATCAAACCCATGTGTCTTGCATCTCCTGCAATAGAAGGTGGATTCTTAAATTCCTGAAAAGTGGTGAATAATTCTAGCACAAAATAAAATGTATCATAATAAAGAAAAAGCCAAAGTTATTTTCTAATAAATAAAATAATATATCAGGCCTGTCAATATTGCATACAACATCAATGTGAAGAGTGAGTAAATAATTAATTTTAAAAATTAAGTATCTAAAAGTAAGTATTCTTAAAATAAATTTATTGACAATGATCAATCAAGCAATAGATAGCATTTTTGTATAGCCAATAACTATATTTTTCTACATCTTCTTCATTAACTGGCATTCAAAGTCTTTGTCATGCCCCAGATTTAGCAATTTCATTAATCTTGACATCAGTGTGAGTATTGTTCTGATGAAGCCCTCTCTAAGGAGAGAATGCAGCCAATGTCTTGTGATCTCTTAGCTCTTTTCATTCCGGCTGATAACTTCCCTCTTGACTCTAATTGCCTCTACAGCTCTGAGCTTCCCTGAAATGTTACTGATGATTTTTAGGCATTATTTGTATTAAAAAAAAGATAAAACCTCATAAAACATGTAACTGGAAAGAGTGTAATCTAAGACAATTTAAAGAGTACAAAATCCCAAAGTAACTGTAAGTGCAGATGTTGGCTTGGAAATTGCCTTATATCTTGCTGAATAGTTCCATATTAGGTTTCACCTCGACATTTGAAAATACTTTTGAATCAACTAATGATATGACTAACAGTATAATCCCTACCTTGTAAAAAATTATATTAATTGTATAATTATGCAAGTTACTTCTATACATTAATAAAGGTGCTAGTTTTTTCACTTTATTCTCAAGAAACATGAAATAATTATGGATAGACTCAGTTGCCAGTTTATCAGCCACAGACAGATATTTGTTATTTGTTCTAGGGTTGGCTGAAGAGTTAAAGTAGAATGCCTAGAAAAGGAATAAATAATATTAATGAACAAAGAGGAGACAGTAAAAGTCAGCAGGATCTGGGGGATAGGACTTCCGCTAACCACATCACATTTTGCAAGTGACCAAATAATTATGAGTCCATTTCTTCTAAGACATGGGGCTCCTAATACCTGGCTCTCCATGAATTTTTGAGGATAAAATGAGGAAAAGGTAGAAAGTATAGTCCTTGAAACCTAGCTGGCACCCTACAATGATATTCTCTTACTTCCTCCAGTTTCTGTAGGGGAAACTCTGAACAAGACAAGATTTAGAAAGTGCAGTATCCCCTGGGTACAAGTGTATTCCCAGCCTTTACTAGAAAATAGCAGAAGAGTGCACCAGGCCAAGCTACTAAGGGTAATAGTACTCTTTCCTAAAGGAGGATATTATACTAAAGTTTACCCCATGTATTAGTTTTCTTATATTGTATAACAAATAAAGGCAAATTTCGTGGTTTAAAACAACACAAATTTATTTTCTCCATGTGTCAGATGTCAAAATGTGGCTTGACTGGGTACTCGGCTCCAGGTCTTATCAGGCTATAATAGAGGCAGATAGGGATGTATTCCCATCTGCAGCTTGTGGTCCTCTTCCAAATTGTTGGAAGAATTCTGTTTCAGAACTGAGACTTCCATTTCTTGATGTCTAGTGGCTGTGGATCATTCTCAGCTATTGGAGGCCACTGTCAGGTCCTAGCTAAGCTGCCACAACCTTGATCCTCAATTCCTCAAAGTAAGCACTTGTGCATCACAAAATCTAACCAGGAGAATAACTGCCCCATCATGTCCTCAGGTCCTGATCACACTCAAGAGGAGAGGATTATAGGAAGATCTTATGTCAGTTGGTGGAACCCTTGGGGGCCATCACAGAATTCTGCCTACCATACTCCATAACTTGTTTCAAATCAATACAATAAGATTCTGAGTCAGGAAATAATAATATTTTTCCTTCATCAAAATCTCTGTGGACCCAGGTGTTGACATATCCTGCTGGTGGATCATCCTTTGTAATCTGATTAGAAAAATCTCAGATATCAGCTTCTAATCCTCTGCCATTCTAAAAAGACATTACTAACCAGTTCCTTCATTCACATAAAAAGTGAACTTTTTTCTTTTTGTTTTTTAATTGAAGTATAGCTGATTTATATTTTGAATATTAATTTCAGATGCAATATAAGTGATTCAATATTTTTACAGATTATACTCCATTTAAATCTATGATAAAATAGTGGCTATATTTCCCTGAGCTAAACAATATAATTGTTTTTCTTATTTATTTTATACAAAGTAGTTTGCGTCTCTTAATCCCTCACACCTATATTGCCCCTTTCCTCCCCTCTCTCCTACTTGTAACCACTAGTTTGTTCTCTCTATCTGACTCTATTTCTGTTTTATTATACATATTCATTTGATGTTTTAGATTTACATATAAGTGATAACATAGTGTATTTGTCTGATTTATTTCACTGAGCATAATACTCTCTGGGTCCACCCACATTTTTCTCAGAACTAGAACAAATAATGCTAAAACATCATATAAAATCACAAAAGACCCCAAATTGCAAAGCAATCTTGAGAAAAAAGAAAACAGCTGGAGGTATCATGCTGCCTAACTTGAGTACTACAAATCTACAGTAATCAAAAGATCATGGCACTGGCACAAAAACAGACACATGGATCAATGGAACAGAACACAGAGCTCAGAAATAAACCTAGGCAGTTAAGGTCAATTAATTTTCCTTCTGCTGAGTCTTAGGGAGAAAGTCTATTTCCTTGCCTTTTTCAGCTTCTATTCCTTATTCCTTGGTTTGTGGCTACTTCCTCAATCATCGTAGTGTGGCATCTTCAAATCTATTTTCTATCATCTCCTCTCTTCTTGCATTTTACTACAAGCAGTGAGAAGAAACCAGGCCACATCTTCCATACTTTTCTTATAAAAATTTTCAGCTAAATATCCAAGCTGACTTCTTACATAGTCCTAGAAAACAGATTAACTGCATCCCAAATAAAATGCTAAGAGAGTCATAGCATAAAAGTTTTAGACAACCCCACTCAAAAGGAGAGAAAATGAAAGAGAAAAAGTCACTGCTATTAAGTAATTTCAAAATCCAATTACATTGCATTTTAAGGTCTAGGAATAATCCTCTGTGACTTGAGTCTCACCACTCTGGGCCAGTAGTGCCACTCTGAGTCATTCTTTCTTTTTCATGAAGGTTAGAATGTGTTTGTAGCTGAGTAGTTCAGTCAGCCTATTTCCTGTTTTCCTTTAGGCTTTGGAGAGTCCAACAGCCTTCTTTCATTTTATCTCCACTCTATCCATTTAGGATAAAGCTGGTAATATTTTACTGCTGCAATAGTCTCAAAACTTTGTGGATTTTCTGTGTATGTCATGGGGATTCATTCCATTAAACAAGAAGCTTCTTCACAGGTTTTCCTAGATAATTCCATCTATATTTTTGACTCTTTCTAAGTTGGCAAACCCCTTCATGGATCACAGCCTTGTCCTGGTGACCTCAGCTGAGAAATTAAAAGACACTTGCTCCTTGGAAGGAAAGTTATGACAAACTTAGACAGCATATTAAAAAGAACAGACATCACTTTGTCGACAAAGGTCCATATTGTCAAAGCTATGGTTTTTCCAGTAGTCATGTATGAATGTGAGAACTGGACCATCATAAAGATGGCTGAGCACTGAAAAATTGATGCTTTGGAATTGTGCTGGAGAAGACTCTTGAGAGTCCTTTGGACTCTCAAGCAAGGAGAGCAAACCAGTCAATCCTGAAGGAAGTCAACTCTGAATATTCATTGGAAGAACTGATGCTAAAGCTGAAGCTCCAATTGATGCAATTTGGCTACCTGATGCAAAGAGTTAACTCATTGGAAACGACCCTGATGCTGGGAAAGATTGAAGGCAAAAGAAGAAGCTGGCAGAGAATGAGTTGGTTAGACAGCATCACTGACTCAATGGACATGAATTTGATCAAAATCCAAGAGACAGTGAAGAACAGGGAAACCTGATGTGCTGCAATCCATGGGGTCACAAAGAGTCGGATATAACTTAGCAACTGAACAGCAATAACAAGCTGGCAAAGGGAATGCATGAGTCACGAATCTAGTCTCCTTAAAGAGTCCTATGTGTGACTGCATACTGTGACTTTTTGTTCTTTCTGCTGCTGCTGCTAAGTCGCTTCAGTTGTGTCCGACTCTGTGCAACCCCAGAGATGGCAGCCCACTAGGCTCCCCCGTCCCTGGGATTCTCCAGGCAAGAACACTGGAATGGGTTGCCATTTCCTTCTCCAATGCATGAAGGTGAAAAGTGAAAGTGAAGTCACTAAGTCGTGTCCAACTCTCAGCAACCTCATGGACTGCAGCCTAACAAAAGCTCGTCCACCAGATCCTTGGCTTTTCTTAAGAGTATACTTTTCTGACTGTGAACCTCCTAATTTTTACAATTAGATAGGCTGAAACTTCAAAACTATCAAAATCTGATTTTTTTTTTTTTGATTAATAGTTGCTTCCTCAATTTACTGCTTCCTCTCACTTATTACTAGAAGCAAGAAGAAGAAACTGAGCCTCATCTTCAATACTTTGCTTGGAAATCTCAGTTAAATATCCAAGTTCATCACTTATAAATAGAGAACATAATTCAAGTAATCTTTCTGCCATGTATAAAAAAGCATCCCCTTTGCTCTAGTTTCTTGTATCTTTTTCTTAGGTTTAAAGGTTATTATGATGGCAAGATACAATACGCTGACACTTGAAAAGGAAAAAGGCAGAACCACTGGACAACTACATATAAAAGAATAAGATTAGAACATTTCCTCACATCATATTCAAAAATACACTCAAAATGAATTAAAGACTGAAATGTAAGACCTGAAAATATAAAACTCCTGGAGGAAAATACAGGCACAGCATTCTTTGATATAAACATTATCAATATTTTTGGGACTCTGTCACCTAGGGCAAAATAAATAACAGCAAAAATAAATAAATGGGACCTAGTTAAATTTAAAGGCTTCTGCATGGTAAAAGAAGCCATCAACAAAACAGAAGGGAAACCTAATAAATGGGAAGAAATATTTGCAAGTGATATGACTAAGAATAATTTAATATCCAAAATAAATAAACAGCTCATACAATTTATCATTAAAATACTTAACTTAATATTTTAAAAAGCCAACCTAATTTAAAAATGGGTAAAAGACCCAAATAGACATTTTTCAAAAGAAGATATACTGATGGCCAAAAGTACATGAAAAAATGCTCAATATCACTAATTATCAGAGAAATGAAAATCAAAACCACAAGATATAATCTCACACCTGTCAGAATGGCTAACATCAAAAAGTATACAAATATGTTGATGTGGATGTGGAGAAAAGGGAACACTATTGGTGGAGATGTAAATTGGTTCAGCCACTATGGAAAACAGTATGGAGGTTTCTCAAACACGTGAAAATAGAACTTCTATATCTGAAGAAAATAAAAACACTCATTTGAAAGGATACATGTACCCTCCCCCCAATATTCATAGTGGTAGTATTTACAATACCCAAGATGTGGAAGCAACCCAAGTATCCATCAACAAATGAGTAAAGAAGATGTGATAGACATATATAATGGAGTATTATTCAGCTATAAAAATAATGAAATTCTACCATTTGCAACAGCCTAGATAGAGGGTATTATATTTAATGAAATGTCAGACTAAAAAAATGCTCTATGTTTTCATTTATACGTGTAAACTAAAAATAAAACAAATGAGTCTACATAACAAGACAGAAGCAGACCTGCAAACATAGAGGACAAACTAGTGGTTACCAGAGGGAGAAGGGATGGCAAGGGGCAAGACAGTGGTGGTTTAGTCACTTGGTTGTGTCCAACTCTTTGTGACCCCAAGGACTGTAGCCTTCCAGGCTCCTCTGTCCATGGAATTTTCCAGGCAAGAAAAGTACATGGAAATACAGTCATTATTTTATAATAACTTTAAATGGAATATAATCTATAAAAGTATTATAAGTTCCACTTTTTCTTTTGTGTTATTTATTTCTGAGCACTGTTTTGCAAGAATTTTAAAATATGTTTATCAAGGTAAAAAGATTCTAATTTGAGCTTTATTTTAATTATATTAAATTTACAATATAAGTTTCAGTTCAGTTCAGTTCAGTCGCTCAGTCGTGTCCGACTCTTTGCGACCCCATGAATCGCAGCACGCCAGGCCTCCCTGTTCATCACCATCTCTCGGAGTTCACTCAGACTCACATCCATCGAGTC
>SJYT01001186.1:236227-279134 GCA_006410635.1 Cephalophus harveyi | reverse complement strand
TGCAAGGAGATCCAACCAGTCCATTCTGAAGGAGATCAACCCTGGGATTTCTTTGGAAGGAATGATGCTAAAGCTGAAACTCCAGTACTTTGGCCACCTCATGCGAAGAGTTGACTCATTGGAAAAGACTCTGATGCTGAGAGGGATTGGGGGCAGGAGGAGAAGGGGACGACCCAGGATGAGATGGCTGGATGGCATCACGGACTCGATGGATGTGAGTCTGAGTGAACTCCGAGAGATGGTGATGAACAGGGAGGCCTGGCGTGCTGCGATTCATGGGGTCGCAAAGAGTCGTACATGACTGAGCGACTGAACTGAACTGAACTGATCTTCTCTCCTCACTTTTTGATTGACAGAGGATATTAGTTTTGATGTAGTCAACATTTTCCATTGTAATTTGAACTTTTAATGTCTAGTTTGACAACTCTTTCCCTACTTTGAGGCCGTAAAGATGCTCTATTATATTGTTTTCTGAAAGTTTTATTGTCTTGCCTTTCATATTAAGTCTATAATTTACCTGGGACTGATTTTTGTTTACTGTGTGAGGTAGGAGTCTCATTTTTTCATATTGAAAACAAATTGTTCTATCACTGCTTATCGAAAAAAATCTGTCATTTACTACTGATCTGCAGTTGCCCCTCCGTCATATGTTAATATGCATCATATGTGGGATTGTTTCTGAACTCTATATTATTCTACTGGTCTAGGGTTCTACACCCCTGTCCCTTCTTAAGAATTGTCACATTGTATAGCTCTTCATTAATTAAAGTCTTCTTTAATATCTGTCAGTAAAGTTATACAGGGCTTCCCTGGTGGCTCAGACAGTCAAGAATCTGTCTGCAATGCAGGAGATCTGGGTTTGATCCCTGGGTCAGGAAGATCCCCTGCAGAAGGGAATAGCTACCCACTCCAGCATTCTTGCCTGGAAAATTCCAAGGACGTTGGAGCCTGGTGGGCTACAGTCCATGGGGTCACAAAGAGTCAGACACAACTGAGCCACTAACACACACAAAGTTTTATGTGGTGCTAGTGGTAAAGAGGAGAAGGCAATGGCACCCCCCTCCAGTACTCTTGCCTGGAAAATCCCATGGACGGAGAAGCCTGGTGGGCTGCAGTCCATGGGGTCGCTGAGAGTCGGACATGACTGAACAACTTCACTTTCACTTTCATGCACTGGAGAAGGAAATGGCAACCCACTCCAGTGTTCTTGCCTGGAGAATCCCAGGGACGGGATTCCAACCAGTCTATGGGGTCGCACAGAGTCGGACACGACTGAAGTGACTTAGCAGCAGCAGCAGCAGTGGTAAAGAACCTGCCTACCAATGCAAGAGACATAAGAGAGGTGAGTTCCATATCTTTGTGGGGAAGATCCCCTGGAGGAGGGCATGGCAACCCACTCTGGTATTCTTGCCTGAAGAATCCCATGGACAGAGGAGCCTCCTTGGTTTCAGTCTATATATAGGTCACAGACTTGGCCTCAACTTAGCATGCATGCAAAGTAATATACTTTTCTCCTTAAAGGTTTTAGGATGAGATTCATCATCATGACTCGATGAACTTGAGTTTGAGCAAACTCAGGAAGATGGTGAAAGACAGGGAAGTGTGGCATGTAGCAGTTCATGGGATTGCAAAGAATCAGACACGACTTAGTGACTGACAACATCTTTTGTTAGATTTATTTCTAAGTGCATCATATTTTCATGCTATAAGGAATGACATCTTAATTTTTTTCTTTTTATTACTGGTATGTAGAAATATAATATATTTTGCATAATTATCTTACAGTTAACAACTTAACAAAATCTTATTTTAATAATTTATATTTGTAAACACTCACATCATTTTTGAGTGATGAAAGGTTTGTTCTCTCTCTTAAAATTATATATATTTTATCTTTCTTGCCTTATTGGGCTGATCTGGACCTTGAGTTTAATTTTTCATAAAGTAGGATATTAATGTTTACTGCATGTCAAGTCACTGCCAAGTAATTTACATGTATTTTTTTAGAGAGTTACTTGCTTGATGTCATTCAGTAGCCACTAATCAAACATCCAGAGAGTGCTTTTAGATTTAGGATAAGATAGTGGTATTTGCACCTGCTTTGCCTCCTCCTGTCCTCAGTAGAATAGTTCTAAAGTATTAATAACAACTAATGCTTATTATGTATCAGATGCTCTTCTAATTGCTTTACATCTATTACACAATCCTAAAAAACAACCCTATAAGATAGGTCCTATTATTATCATCATCCCCATAATAAAAATGAGGAAACTGGAGTTTAGAGAGTTTAAGAAACTTGCCCAAGGTTATACAACTAATATGTGGAAAATCTGGGATTTGAAGTCTGCCTGATCTATTTCCATTTTCTTGACTACCATGCTATACTGCTTCTCAAAATGTGAACCAAAACTTTTGAGAATGTAAAGGGGATTCTGCTTTGTACTGGAATCAGGATTTCTTGCTAACAAGTAGCTCAAACGTATTTACCAGAATTTGGGAGTGGTTAAATACCTGAGGGGATAAGGAAAGAATTAGTACCATGTTTCAAAATTGTTGATCTTAAAATGAATTGTGGAATGAAAAGGCTGTCTGTCATTACCAAGATTGATAATCCCTAAGAAAACTGTTGTGTGGGGGAACAAATGTACAGAATGAAGAGATCAGCAGAGAAAAACAGCTCTTCTGAGACCCACTGTCAATTTCTTGTGCTTGCTTTTAGACAGGTGAAAATTATAAGGTGAAACAGAGGAGAGTTACTGGAACTCTTGTGTATGTTACTAATCTTAGAAAGAGCATTCCTAAACTACTCTCTCGTTCCTTGTTTGTAAGACCCAGAAGATTACCAATGGTTAAATTATTTTGCAAACCATTTGTGACACCATTAAATTTAAGTGGTTCTGTTTGCCTGGTTTAATTACCCATTTACTCTGGGAGAGTGGGCAAATGGGAATTTTAAGGTCATAATTTATTTTGGTGAAAATTGATACCAAAGAAATATAATGATTTGTTCTAATTAAAAAATTATTTCTCTTAAAATAATGAACCCCAAACTTTAACCAGAGAGCCCTTCTCTGAAGGAAACTAAAAAGATATTCTTTTTGTTCCAAAGTTAGCACTTTCATTTAGCTTTTCAGTGGGTGTGATGAATATATATGGGGATCTCAGTTTGAGCCTAGGCTGGAGTTTAAGTATGTATGGACACATTTGGTAGATCCATAGGACAACGTTAAAGAAGATTTGTAAAAGTTAAATCAGAAATAAAATCTAAAATTCTGTGACAGTCGAGATTTTGGAAACCGAATAGGCTGTAAGGTCAGTGTTAGTAAACATTAGACAGACAGCAGGCATTGCTCCCAGCTCACCGCACGTCTGGCACCTCCGGTGGCTGAAGAGCAACAGTGTGATCCGGCAGACTGTAGGCTTGGTGGCAGGGCAGCAGTGCTTGGTAACACGGAAGTGCTCAGTAGGTGATGGAGAAGCCATGCGTACGTGAGATTGTTCATGAGAACCCCTGAATTCCAGGAGCACCTGACTTCAGAGAGAACTTGACTAAATGGAGCACTTGAGAACATTTTAGAGGGTGTTGAGGTCCTGCTGGATGGAGGTTGGGGAAACTCAGGGTGCATTCATATTTGTACAAGACTTTCAGTACAATTAAAGGCTGCCAAATGTGTGTATATATATGCACACTTATATCATGCTGCTGAACATGTAGATGTCATATGATTTAGTGTCTTCAAAGAACTTTATGAAATGGTTAAATGTGATCAAAAGGTACAAACTTCCAATTATAAGAAATAAGTTCTGAGGATGTAATGTATAGCATGGAGACAATATAGTTAATTATATATTTTAATAATAAGTTAATAGTATAGTTAATGATACTGTATCATGCATTGGAAAGTTACTAAGAGAGTAGATCTTAGAAATTCTCCCCACAAGAAAAAAGATTGCAACTGTGTTAGGTGATAGATGTTAACTAAGCTTATTTTGGTGATCATTTCAGAATATATTCATATATCAAATGAATATATGATTCATGTGCACATGAATTCATGTTGCACATGTAAAAATAATAGTGTTATACATGAATTATATCTCAATAAAACTGGGGAAAAATCTTTCTAGCCATGCATTGACATATCACTATTTTAAAGTTTAGCATTGTTATACAATATATATTTTTAAGCTTTGTATTTGAAAATAGAATCAGATAATATGAGTTTATTAAAAACTTTGTGGTAACTATCTTTTAGCATTTGGATTTCATTACTTTTGATCTATTATTGGGTAGAGCAAACTGTGAGGAAGAATGACTAGTGGGCAACAGAAAGCAAATTAGCGGTTTTAAAATTGCCACTGATGAAATAAATGGATATTTATTTAATAGTGCATTTCAGGGAAAAACTGGTTAATAAATACATGTTAAATAATTTTTTCTGATAAGGCCATTGGACCTCAGGAGGTTTAATTGTCCAGTTTCAGGTCACCTAGCAATGCAGAGATTTAAAAACAAATTAGGAGGACTAAGCTTTCTAGTGTGAGATCAGAAAAAGCCCACAAACATACCAAAGACTGAAAAAACATACAATATGAAATTTTGTTAATCTCTCCCCATATATTCAGAGAAGGCAATGGCACCCCACTCCAGTACTCTTGCCTAGAAAATCCCATGGACTCAGGAGCCTGGTGGGCTGCAGTCTATGGGGTCGCTAAGAGTCGGACACGACTGAGAGACTTCACTTTCACTCTTCACTTTCATGCATTGGAGAAGGAAATGGCAACCCACTCTAGTTGTTCTCCCCGTATATTATGCATCCTTTGCTACAGTGGAAACCAATACTCTTTATATTGTGGTATAAACTTTTCTTAGTAGTTACTTTTTATCAGTATTTCTGACTTCCAGTGCATGTCTGATTTATATTTAATTTTATTTGACCTTTGCATAATCTTGCAGGGAAATTCTTGTAGAGATAACAAAATTTGGAGGTCCAGAAGTGTCCATTTCTCCTGGGAAGGTTGGGAGCAGGGAGGAAGGCCATAGTCAATTCCACGTGAAGCTGTGGGCAGGACTGGGCTAACTCTGGCTGCATCAGGCATTGTAAATTTTCATGTCAGTACTCTTTGGCTTAACAATGGAAATAATAGGAAGAAATTTTATAGCAAAATGAAATTTAGCTGATTACTATTCTGACATAAAATGGAAACTGCTAATTTAGGAGACTCCAGCTTCATTTTTATAAATCATTATAGTAACCTTATGGGCTTCCCAGGTGGCTCAGTGGTACAGAATCTGCCTGTTAATGCAAGAGATGCAGGATATGTGGGATCGATCCCTGGGTCGGGAAGATCCCCTGGAGTAGGAAATGGCAACCTGCTCCAGTATTCTTGCCTGAAAAGTCACATGGACAGAGAATTCTGGAGGGCTACAGTTTATGGGATGGCAAAGAGTCGGACACAGCTGAGCAACTGAGCACAGCACATAGTAACTTTACAGTCCGATTAGCGTTTGTGAAGTAGCTATAGTGCTGAGATCTCTAGAATGATGATTTGAGAACTTGTGTAAGGAAAGGATTGACCTGGACTTCGTGTCCCTCAAAACTGTGACAGCAGTACTGTATATTTTCCTTTTTTGTAAGCTGTGCTTTGCTTGTTTTGAACTAAAAATTTTGAAATGTTCTTGTATTCATTACTGCTAGTGCAACTGAAAGCCATCTTAGAAATGTGGGGAGATGTGTAAGAGAGAATATACTGTTTCATTTTTCTACCTTACACAGAGGCTTTGGGAAGAGCCCAAGAACATTACCTGCTTTGGTTTCTTTCATGTCCAGAATGTCTATGATCCTCTTTATTTGGAAAGTTTATGAAATATGTCTACATGATAAACTACATTTTATCCAAGTCTGTATATCATGAATCAGAAGGCACTTCTCAGTCTTCTTCGGTTTTTCTGCTCCTGTACTTCAAAGTCTTAAGCATCCACTCTTTTATTTAAACAAACAAACAAACAAACCCAATTAAAAACACTTTTCCTCTTATTACCAAAGTGACACGTACTTATTAACATAACAATGAAATAAATTACCCATAATGCCATTTCCCAGAATAACGACTGCTATGACTGTGATTTCTAGATGAGGGTAGTTGTACAATTTTCCTTTTCTTTTGAGCATTGGCTTTGCAAGGGGTCTATAAGCAGCCACTGGCTTTCCACAAGTTCAGTGTTACTACATCAGAAATGGATCTTACTTTTCATCTGCTTATTTGCTCCTAAGACCTACTCAGAGATGTGGAGTCCAGTTGTTATTGACTCACTTCCTTTCCTACGCTTAAGGAGATAAACCTGAACTAGTAGGAACTGAAATATTCTTTCAGGGGCTTCCCTCATAGCTCAGTTGGTAAAGAATCTGCCTGCAATGCAGGCCCAGTTTGATTCCTGGGTTGGGAAGATCCGCTGGAGAAGGGATACGCTACCCACTCCAGCATTCTTGGGCTTCCCTTGTGGCTCAGCTGGTAAAGAATCCACCTACTGTAATGTGGGAGACCTGGGTTCGATCCCTGGGTTGGGAAGATCCTCTGGAGAAAGGAAAGGCTATCCACTCCAGTATTCTGGCCTGGAGAATTCCATATACTCAGAGACATGGAGAAGGGAAAGGCTACCCACTTCAGTATTCTGGCCTGGAGAATTCCATATACTCAAAGACATGGAGTCCAGTTATTATTGACTCACTTCCTTTCCTATGCTTAGGGAGATAAACCTGAACTAGTAGGAACTGAAATATTCTTTTAGCCAAGTAATGCTGATATATGAAAGTTTTCTCTAATTTACTTTCTGAAAGCAGAGCATTATCAACTAAAGCATGTTCATTATGACTAATGTTCTTTTCCTAAGGCAAGATAATCACACTATTCTTCAGAAAATTCTCTATATAATTGGGGTCAACCTCATACACAGTTTTGTGCCAGTGTTTTCACTCAACACTGCATTACCAGCACTTTCCATGTCACTAAGTATTTTTCAGAATGTTATTTTTAATGGCTTCATGAAATTTATTTAATTGGCAATACCATCATTTACTTAACTAACATTACTATATTTTAGTTATTTCCATGTTTTAGAAACATTTTTGTTTTTTTAACATGGTGGCAAAAATGTTTGTATATAAGCCTTTGACCTTATTTAAGACTACTTTCTTGAGAATATATACTTTCAGTATTCAATAAGCTCTTAATTGGTCTCCATAACTTCAGAGTCTATCTCTTGCCTATTGCTGCCAGATGAATTTTCTTAAACCATCAATTACACATTTATCTTATGCTCAACAGCCCCCAGTGACTTACTGCCTTGAGAGAAACCTCTGGATTCTTTAGCTTGGGGATTTAAGTATTTGGCAGTCTTTCCTTCCAGGTTCTATAATCTGCGTCCCCTAAGTAACTAGACTCTTTGAGATGGCTTTGCTCCCACCCAACACCCTCTTTGAGGATTTTCACCAGTTATTTTTAACTGTCTCTTTCTTCCTCCTTTTCTAAAACCAAACATAAAATATGAACCCAAAACTCCAATGATGTATGTGTTAATATTATATTCCTGTCACAGATAAAACATTTTAATTCGTTCTCAAACGTCTCTCCTCTTTCCCTAAGGGTACTGCTCCTTTCCCTAGCTTTTCTGGATGCACCTGGATTCTGTGTATTTGTGCGTGTGTGTGTGTGTGTGTGTGTGTGTGTATGTATGTGTGTGGAAATGCATTGTAAAAGGTCTGAAAGGATACAGACCAAACTTTATGTGTGAGAAAGGGCAATGGGATAGAACTCATAGAAAGGATTAAGGGAAACTCTCACTTTTTATTATATATACTTGTGTTTTAAACTTTTGCAAGTATTTATTTATTTTGAAACTAAAATCAATAAAATTATATATATTTGTTTAAAAACTTTCACAGAGTTGTAAAATATGAGGAAGGTAGGATTAATGAAATTGCTTTCTTAATTTTTTTAATTTAAAAGACTTTTAAAAAACTTTTAATTTTGTATTGGAGCATAACAAAGTGATTAACAAAGTTGTGATAATTTCAGGTGAACAGTGAAGGGACTCAGTCATACATATACATTGCTTTCTTAATTTTTAAAGCTCAGTGGAAATGCCAATTGTGGTTCCATCATGGCTTTGTTCTGATCATCTAGAAAGCATTCTGCATCCATTTGGCTAGTTCCACTCCTACCCATCTTTCTAAGCCCAGCTCAATGTCTATAGTAGAGCCTGCCTTGATTACTGAAACTCACAGTTTCTAGCAACTCAGTCATATGAAGTTGACTTCCTTGGTCCTGGGGACATATGATCACCTGAAATTGTTCAAAATAATTCTCTATGTATGTAACTCTCTTCTACCATTTTTTTTTGTACTACATATGTAAGGGATATTTTTTTTTTCTTTTCTCTTTTTGTGTTTAGTTAGGGGCAGTGATTGCAGGTACACTGCTCTGTGGTCTTGGGAATTTCACAAATCCTTTTGGAATATTTTTCAAATATTCCAAAATATTGGAATATTTGGAATATTGGAATATTTGGAATATCTAGAATATATAGGGATTGAACTAGGCATATCTTTTTTTTTCCCCAGAGATTTTATTTGTTTACTTATTTATTTTTGGTTGTGCTGAGTCTTCATTGCTGGGCCGGTTCTTCTCTAGTTGCCACGCACAGGCTTCTCATTGCGGTGGCTTCTCTTATTGCAGAGCACAGGCTCTAGGGCCTGGGTCTCAGTAGCAGTTGCAGTTCCTGGGCTCTAGAGCACAGGCTCAAGAGTGGTGGTGCACCACAGCATGTGGGATCTTCCCGGACTAGGGATTGAACCCGTGTCTTCTCCAATGACATGCATATTCTTTACTACTGAGCCACCAGGGAAGGGAGGCCCTTGGCATATCTTCTAAGTAGTTCTGGTTCAAATTTTTTTGATTCTGTTAGATGATATGATTTTACCTGATTACTGGCTTAATTTGGAATGATTACTTTTTCTTAAAAAGGGATCGGTCTGAATTTGTTTATCTAAAGATACTAAATGGAAGAACTGAATATAATTTATTTGTAGTAGAAAGGGCATAGACTTTGAAATCAAAAGTATCTGAATTTGAATCCTAGTACCACCATTACTAAATTCTGTTATATTGGATGATTTTCTTGACATAATTAGTCTAGTCCTTGCATAGAAAAGCAAGGATTGTAGTTTTTGTCTCCCTGGACTATCTAAGTGGATGCACCCAAGACATTTCCTGATACATTGTATGTTCTCAGGCAATGTTAATTAACTTTCTTTCTTCATGGGCAACTTTGATTTGTGAAAGGTGCACTTTAAGAAGCAGATGATGCTATTTTATGTATTTATACAACAATAAAGGAAATTCAGAAAGAATCAAGTGACTGCTGTAAAACTGAGATGTGATAAGTATGAATATGTGCAGAGAGTTTGTGTAATCCTTGCTCTAAATGCATGTTGGAATACAGTGCCCCATAAGACTGTATCTTATTTCCTTTCTTATAGGACTTTAGGTAGTGACCAGTAACTGAAGGATTATAAAATTCAAGTGCATCTTTGGTCCCGTATAATGATTTGGTTAAGGTAGTCAGCAGTGAGGAGCCCTAAATCAGACACTGTAGTGCTTCTGATCTTTCAGGGCAGACATCTATTAGGCACAGGAGACACAGAACGTGGGACCCACAGTACTTCCAGGAACCCATGAAATTTCTTTAAATAAAATAAGCTTTTATATGTACATTCTGTACCAAAGCAGTTGAAAAGTATAGTTTATTATTCAGTTCAGTTCAGTTCAGTCACTCAGTTGTGTCTGACTCTTTGTCTGACTGTAGCATGCCAGGCTTCCCTGTCCATCACCAACACCCAGAGCTTGCTCAAACCCATGTCCATTGAGTTGGTGATGCCATCCAACCATCTCATCTCCTGTCGTCCCCTTCTCCTACTACCTTCAATCTTTTCCAGCATCAGGGTCTTTTCCAATGAGCCTGTTCTTCACATCCTGTGGCCTAAGTATTGGAGTTTCAGCTTCAGCATCAGTCCTTCCAGTGAATATTCAGAACTGATTTCCTTTAGGATGGACTGGTTGGNTTTTCCAATGAGCCTGTTCTTCACATCCTGTGGCCTAAGTATTGGAGTTTCAGCTTCAGCATCAGTCCTTCCAGTGAATATTCAGAACTGATTTCCTTTAGGATGGACTGGTTGGATCTCCTTGCAGTCTAAGGGACTCTCAAGAATCTTCTCCAACACCACAGGTCAAAAGCATCCATTCTTCAGTGCTCAGCTTTCTTTATAGTCCAACTCTCACATCCACACATGACTACTGAAAAAACCATAGCTTTGAATAAACAGACCTTTGTTATTATTATTTTTAATGGAGGGCACCACAAAAGTCATAATGTAGCCCTGGATGCTTTAATGATGTTGTAGACTTTCTCCCAGGAAACACATCTGAGCATGTCAGACCAAGTTGTGTTCGCCTGTGCTCATTTCACTGTGTCCTGAGATGCACCAAGAAAGGAGGCTCATTGTGGTGGTCGGAGACCTATCCCCGGCATAGACCTTTCTGTTTTTATTCCTGGCTCCATGAGAAAGTATGAAATGAAGCAAACATGAAAACGAAATAATAAAACATATTTATTACAAGCCTCAGAGCCTCCTGTCATAAGATTAGAATCTTGGGAGCAGAGACTTCCCTCTTATCCCCGACTTATGTAAATTTAATGTATAAACTCTATGAATATTAATGAACTTGTAAAAGGAAGGTTTGGGGAAAAAGCTTCAACAACAATCACACACACACACAAAAATTGGTAATCTAATTTGGCTGAAAAAAGAGAATATATGAATTGCTTGAAATAGGATATGCAGAGTAGAGCTGACTTTCCGGGGTGCAGAAAAGCAGATCCTATGAGAAGAAAGCTGTGTGGCATAATATCTCAGCATCTCCCCTATGAAGTAGGCTGTTTGGTAAGTAAATTTCAGTGACCTCAACTCTGCCTCTTAGAAGATCTCGTGACAGTAAAGTTGGAGTAATATGGAGACTAGCTACTGTAATTCTAAGTCAGCTGTCCTGAGAGCTTGGCTCTGAGAGTCTAAAAGGCAGCCTTAGGTGGAGGTGGCTATAAATGGTTGGAGAGGAAAGGTAGTAATGGTTTTCTCCCACCCTTGGGTTGTGAGTTTTTTTTTTTTTTTTTGCCACGCTATGTGGTATGTGAGGATCTTAGTTCCTTGACCAAGGATTGAACCCATGCCCTCTGCATTGGGAGTGAAGAATCTTAACCACTGGATCACCAGGGAAGTCCTGGGTTTGTGAGCTTTACTTTTCAGTTTAGACTGATCATTTTAGGTTAACAATTTATGCTAACAACAACTGATGTGTCTAGAGCCCTTACTATGCTAGACACTGGCTAAGCACTTTGCATGGTTGACAGTTTACTCCTCACAGCCACCCTATGGGGTGGGGACAATTATCAGTCCCATTTTACAGATAAAGAAACAGAGCTTAAGGAGGTAGGGTGAGATCTCACAGCTAGCCAAGGGTTGTTACTGGACCCTGGAGCTTGCATTCTAATCTTTGCTATCCCCATAGTGGAACCCATCTTTACAGATCATAGAATCAAAATGTGAGAGTGTTAGGGAGTGTTACGGGTTGAATTGTGTCCCCTTCCAAATCTGTATGTTAAAGTCCTTACTCGGGTAGCTAAGAATATGGCTTTATTTGGAGAGAGGGTCTTTACAGAGGTAATCAAACTGAAATGAGATCATTAGGATGGACTCTAATTCAGCATGACTGTTACGCTTACCAAAAGGGAAAAAAAACTGGACAGAGAGCCATACAGAGAGGCCAGACATCGTGAAGAGACACAGGGAGAAGATGGTGGTCCACAAGCCAAGGAGAGAGGCTGAAACAGAGCCTTCTCTGATAGGCCTCAGAAGGCACAACCCTGCAACATCTTGATTTTGTACTCCTAGTTTTTAGAAAACGGTCCAGCAGATTTCTGTTGTTTGAGCCACTCAGTCTGTGAGTGGTACTTTGTTATGGCATCCCTAGCAAAGTAGGACATCTTCTGTGTGGGTTCTAACAAGATAGGGTCTTCCATTACTACTTTGGATGGCCTGAGCAGACTCTTTATTCTCCTTGTCAGTAGAGAATTACCATGTAAGTAATAGATTTTCTTTTTCAAGAATTTTTGGATGAACTGAAAATAAAGGTAACCCGAAGATTTGGGGTTAACAGTCTAGGCACTGTGACCTGATAATTCATGGCAAGTCAGACTTGGTACAAAGCAGAATTAAGCTGTTTTCTATGTCTTTCAAATAAATGACTTCTTTCACATCAGATATTATTAGCCAAAATGAATTTCCAACTCAATCTAGATATGTGATGATGGTACTTATCTGTCCTTAAGGACATTTGGACACCCTTGAAGCAGAAAGAAATTAGACTTAGCTGAAGTGTTTTAATCACAATTAAAGGTATGTCCAATAATAACTGGTTCAGATTACATCAGATGCTGAGTTATTTTGGCTTAAATAATTCAGTGGAAAGTTTGGTAGGATAATAAAAAAAAGCTTTTTTTTTTCCCCCGGGGCAGATGAATTTAAATGATTTCTTTGTAAGACAAAGTAGTATAACCACAGTTGCAGTGTTGCTCATATTATTTGCATATAAATAATTTATTTGCATACTAATGAAGGGAGTAATCTATTATTCCTAAATTTCTCTTTCCTTTTCCCACAGCAGTGGACATGATACACCATTTTGTTAAGAAAGTTAGAGACTCTCTTTAACCACCTTCCTCTAGGTGGCCACCTAGAGAACTCACTTGATTTCTGAATATTTCCTTAGAAGCTTCTGTTTAATATTTATTTAATTCTGCTAGTCTTGAGGGGCTTGAACAATTTTCTCTAGAAGATCAACTGTCTTTTTCTTTGATTGATGTTTATTGTTTAGCAATACTAGAAATGAAATCCATAGGTAAAAACAATTCCTAAAAAATATAATTATATATGTCTTCTTCAAAGGAAACCAGTGATCAAAAGTTACTTTTTTCTTAGTTATAATTTAAAAATATAGATAGGATGTATTTAATTATATTTCTGATGATCATATTTGACTAGGAAATTTAAATATACTATAAAAGGGATTTCATTGTATATGATAAATGTATCAAGACACCTTTTTTGTGCCACCTCAGATTCTCTGGCATTTACATCTGTCTTGGCTGTGTGCATGCATGCTCAATTGTTTAATTGTGTCCGACTTGTTGTGAGTCCATCAACTGTAGCCTGCCAGGCTCCTCTGTCCATGGGATTTTCCCAGTAAGAATACTGGAGCTGATTGCCATTTCCTATTCCAAGGAATCTTCCTGACCCAGGGATTGAACCTCAGTCTCCTGTGACTCCTGCATTGTCAGGCAGATTCTTTATTACTGAGCCACCTGCGAAGCCCTTACATCTCTCTAGAGCTCTGAATTTCTTTTTCTATTTCAGTTGCTGGACAGCAGCTGACTTTATATGGTCACAGGGTATAGTAGATGGGAGGAAGCTGATAGTTAATTTATCTCGCTTTTCCATTCCTTGGTGGGCTATACAAAAAGAAAGCTTTCTGTATCACTTATCCTAAGACACTGTGTCTCTTTGTGAAATGACTCATTTTGTAAGACAATATATTGTGTCTGCTTCCCAATCTTACCTGCCTCAGTTCTCTTTTCTATCATTCATATTGTCCTGGAATTATATCTCCCAGTGAAGCATAGAGTTTAAGACTTGCCCCAGGCTCAATTTTCAAGGGAACTTATTCCAGGATAATAGAAGTTCTATAAATGTTTAATGAGTTGAAATGAATAAAAAATAAAATCTAAACTAAATGGGGGCTTTTGTTTAATGATTCTTATCTTTCTGTACTTCAGAACTTTGTCTGTACCTCCTGACTCATTCGTTTTGTGGCTGCATCTGGATTGGTGAGTATTGGGCCTAGAAAGAAAGAACCAACAAATCAAAGTCCATTTCAGATGGTAAGTGGTTTACCAGATGCCTCAAAGAGAAGTAACATTTACAAAAGGCTGATTGAACAAGGAAAGAGTCTGGGTAAATGAATCTGAGTGAGAAGAGAATAGTCCAGACTGTGGGCCTGAAGCCCAGTTGTTTTTTTCAGACACATAGCTGACTTCTCCATAAGTCATGGTCATTTCTCCAGGTACCTTCTCTGTTAAAAAAGCTCCTACATAAATTCTCATTTTTATTCTTCCTTAAGAAGAAAAGAGAATTATTTTTCTAATAGAAATCCAATTTCAAAGAATCTTTGATGTGTATATGAGACTTGAAAGACTGGAAATGTGAGGTTACTCTGTTAAAAGAACAAAAGGAAAGAAGGAAAATTTAATTTTTTTTTTCTTTTTACCACTGTCTTACCTTTAGTAACTGGGATTGTTAAAGACTTTCAAAGAAACTAAAAGAAAATTGTTTTAAGACATTCAAGATGCTAAAAAAAAAAAAAGATATGCAGTATCTGTCATATATTTTAGTGCATGTTGGTTCCCGGGGCCAAGACCTTTGTGCTCTTGGGAAAAAAATGTAGCCATTATTATTACTTTTATTGCCATCACCATTATTAATAATAAAGAAGATTGCTACAGAAATGAAAGGAGGCACCAGCAATGCTGACCTGTGTGAAATCTTTTGTAATTTAATGAAAAAAGACAAGGTAGCATTTAGAGTATTATCTATTTTTTGTGTGTATATGAAATTGAGGCCAAGTAATTTTATTTGTAGGTAACTGTTTTCTAAGGACTGTGTAGTCAATAATATCCATAGTAAATGAGAAAAATTATAATTTTGTCTAATTTGGTGACTGAAAAGTATGAAAGGAAAGCTTTGGTAGGAAACAAGCAGATCCTGAAAAGTCTGCTTTTACCAAGATTCATGTAGGAGAGATTTATTATAAATCAGCTGATCAGACTATGACTCATCTTCAGGGATGTTACTGGAACTGGCTATTTGGATGTTACCATCACTGGAGGTAATGCTTGATCTTTTCACTGACCATAAAGATGTTTCAAAACAGTGACATAAGCTGCACTTGGCAGAGTCCACGGAGACCACTGCAGCAACAAATGTCTTTACGTGTTTAGTCCTGCAAAGAGGTGATGTTCATCTTGCTTTTACTTCTGCTACAAGGGCAGAGCTGAAGAAACATTCATTTTGGCTACATAAAGTCATTGCAAATGAGGCAAGAGAGCAACAGAGCATAAAAAGCAGGCAGGCAGTTTTCATCAGCAGGGAAAATTAAAAGAAGTTGTGCTTCGTGTCTGTGGAGGCAGACTAAGGAGGGTTTGCATGTGCGTCCACCACTGTGTTTTCTAGACTGGCGGGAACCCTGGACTCACACAGCTGACCTGAGCTGAGACTGTGCTCCCAAGCTACATCAGGGTGTTGAGCTCCAAGAGCCATATGTGGGACAGAGAACAGACAACATTAACAGGCTTCAGGTTCAGGTAGAGGAGAAAGGGGGCTTCCTGGGTGGCCCAGTGGTAAAGAATCCGCCTGAGTGCAGGAGACACAGGAGATATAGGTTCGATCCCCGGGAGAAAGAAGAGGGAAAAAAATATAAAGGCAGACCATTCAGTCCAGACTCCTCTTGAATGAAGAAATCCCTCTCATTGTGTCCTGGAAAAAAGTGTGATCAAGAGTATAGCCCACTGGGACCCTACTGTCAGCCTGTGGATTGGCCGTTATCAGAATCTCCCACGGACATTTAGAAATACACCTCCCAGAAGTTTCGGTATGAAGTAGCACTCGGGACTCTCTATTTTAACAATTTTCTTCAGGTGTTAAAATCAGGTGTTTGGAAGCTTTTGATTTGAACTCTTGTTGTTGTTCAGCTGCTCAGTTGTGTTTGACTCTTTGAGACTCCATGGATGCAGCACACGAGACTTCCCTGTCCTTCACCATCTCCCTGAGTTTGCTCAGATTCATGTCCATTGAGTTGGTAATGCCGTCCAGTCATCTCATCTTCTTTCATCCCCTTCTCCTCTGCCTTCAACCTTTCCCAGCATCAGGGTCTTTCCCAATGAGTTCACTCTTCACATCAGGTGGTCAAGGTATTGGACTTTCAGTTTCAGCATCAGTCCTTCCAATGAATATTCAGGGTTGGGTTCCTGGTTAGTTGACCAGGTTATAAATTGCTATTTTGCGTCAACAAAAATCTGCCTCTTTAAAAGTTGCATCCATATTTTGACTCTCTCTGGGCCTTTCAAAGTAATTTAAGGCTCTCAGATCAAGTTGAAGACTTTGGCTTTGTGGTGGAACTAGTCATTGTAGTTTTATGACCTTATCCAGAAGCATGGTAGTCTGGGAGCTCAGAATGTGAATGATGAAGTGACCTTGATTTGAGGACTGGAATGATGGACAGTCAGTGAACTAAAGGATTTTAGGACGCTAGAGAGGGAACTGTCCATTGCTGGGTATTGACTGAGACCTTCAGGGCAGGTGTGGACTGATGTAAAGAGAGCTGTTACCTGACCAAGAGGTCTGAGAGGGTGCTAGGCCCATGGTTACCCGGTCTCACGCTGATTTTCCCATGCCTGGGTGCAGGAGGTTCTCAGTTGGTATTCTTTTGACTGACTGATTATTGCCAAAGGCAAGTTGAGTGGATGCATGAGGGTGGAAGAGGAAAGTGAGGAGATTGTGTCAGAAAAGGAAAACTGACCAGTAGTCTCGGAGGTGAGCAGTTCTCAATTATAAGAAAATACAAGCTGTGGCTGAAGTGTGACAGAGTCGAGAATGAAAGTTGCTGAGAAATTTTCTGGCCATCATCATGGATGATTCTGTTACTGAGAATAACGGCTGAATATTGGAGAGAGAGAGAGCAACTGTGACTCAGACGCTGAGGTATTTGAGCAAAGTGTTTGGAGGTGATACAGATGTGAAATAGAGACAGACAAGAGGATGCAGAAAGGATGGCTCTGCCTTGTGGGTGAGTTTGGGCAAGTCTCACATCCATTCTGGACCTCTCTATTCTTTTGAGTTAGTAACATGAGACACAATAATCAAATCTGTAAAAGCCACTTTGAAAAGATAGATAATCTCTAGGGGTGGTTCTAGTTTTGAGATCATGGGACAAAACTGAAAGGAAAGTATTAGTAACTCAGCTGTGTTCGACTCTATGCGACCTTCTGGACTGTAGCCCTCCAGGCTTCTCTGCCCATGGAATTCTTCTGGCAAGAATACTGGAGTGGATAGCCAGCCATTCCTTTCTCCAGGGGATCTTCCCAACCCAGGGATCAAACCTGGATCTCCTGCATTGCAGACAGATTCTTTACCATCTGAGCTACCGGGGAAGCCCCATTATTATACCATAACAATGTTATGAGATATCATAAAATATATTACAGGAAAAGTACAACTTCATTTGAAAGAAAAGCACCTAAAGCCACTACTCAGCACAAGCAGGCAAATAACCAGTAACCTAAGCGACTTTTTTATCTCTGAAATTAATAGGTCAAGTTTGAGGAAGATGATTCTAATATTTCTTTTTCTTTAGCACATTTTGGCATCCTTTGGAAGACCCAGAAGTCCACATGTTGGATATGAATCTAGAGCTGTGGTTGCTGCAAAGGTACCTTCCACAATTTGATTTTCTGTAATAATAATTACTCAGGTAAAAATGATACCACTAAATGGTCCTTTGATTCTGGAATTGCATTTTCACATTTTTTAAAAAATATAAATTTATTTAATTTTCACATTTTTTACAATTAGTTTTAATTCTGTAACTCTGAGTTGAGAAACTAGAAGTTTTCCTGCAAGGTTTCTTTACATCTCTCTGGAGTTGAATTCTGACTTTGGAATATTCAAAACTCCACCCAGTTTAGGGGGAAAATGCAATTACAGAGATTAGTCTAAGCATTTCTTACACTGGCTCTACTTTATATGGTGTTGTGTCCACCATGGAGTACAATCTCAAAATCTCATGTCCTTCCAAAGTTATATTCAGTTATGGCTTCTATTACTTGGTCTCTTGTCCATTGTTTTCCATACAGTGCATGCCTGCGTGCTAAGTCGCCTTAGTTATGTCTGACTCTGTGACCCCAGGGACTGTAGCCTGCCAGGCTCCTCTGTCCAAGAGATTCCCTAGGCAAGAATACTGGAGTGGGTTGCCATGCCCTCCTCCAGGGGATCTTCCCAACCCAGGGACTGACCCTGTGTCTCTTGCATTGCAAGCAGATTCTTTACCACTGAGCCACTGGGGAGGCCCGTCTCATACAGTATTTACCAGCTAGTCCTCAAAGAGGTTCCAAAGCTTGGACCATGTATTTTTGGCAAAGGAAGGAGATATTCCCAGGTTCATAGTGTTCTTTCTTGAGAGATCAGCACAAGCAGGCAAATAACCAGTAACCTAAGTGACTTTTTTATCTCTGAAATTAATAGGTCAAGTTTGAGGAAGATGGTTCTAATATTTCTTTTTCTTTAGCACATTTTGGCATCCTTTGGAAGACCCAGAAGTCCACATGCTGGATATGAATCTAGAGCTGTGGTTGCTGCAGAGGTACCTTCCACAACTTGATTTTCTGTAATAATAATTACTCAGGTAAAAATGATACCACTAAATGGTCCTTTGATTCTGGAATTGCATTTTCACATTTTTTAAAAAATATAAATTTATTTAATTTTCACATTTTTTACAATTAGTTTTAATTCTGTAACTCTGAGTTGAGAAACTAGAAGTTTTCCTGCAAGGTTTCTTTACATCTCTCTGGAGTTGAATTCTGACTTTGGAATATTCAAAACTCCACCCAGTTTAGGGGGAAAATGCAATTACAGAGATTAGTCTAAGCATTTCTTACATTGGCTCTACTTTATATGGTGTTGTGTCCACCATGGAGTACAATCTCAAAATCTCATGTCCTTCCAAAGTTATATTCAGATATGGCTTCTATTACTTGGTCTCTTGTCCATTGTTTTCCATACAGTGCATGCATGCATGCTAAGTCGCCTCAGTTATGTCTGACTCTGTGACCCCAGGGACTGTAGCCTGCCAGGCTCCTCTGTCCATGAGATTCCCTAGGCAAGAATACTGGAGTGGGTTGCCATGCCCTTCTCCAGGGGATCTTCCCAACCCAGGGACTGACCCTGTGTCTCTTGCATCGCAAGCGGATTCTTTACTACTGGGCCACTGGGGAGGCCCGTCTCATACAGTATTTACCAGCTAGTCCTCTAAGAGGTTCCAAAGCTCGGACCATGTATTTTTGGCAAAGGAAGGAGATATTCCCAGGTTCATAGTGTTCTTTCTTGAGAGAAACCAAAAGTCTATGTCTAAGAGTGTACTTGAGAGAAACCAAAAGTCCATTATCTAAGAGTATACTTGAGAGAAAGCAAAAGTCCATTTCTAAGAGCCCAGTCCTGGGCAGAGGCATTTTTTATGGCCTAACAATGTCATACATACTGTAGATTCTTTATTTAAATCCTTCCTGAATGATGTTGGTTCTAGGAAGCTGGAGGCCAGAGTTGAAGAGAAGAAAAACTCTTTTGAGAAAGATGAGATCAATTTTCCAATGTTTGGAAGGATTTGTCAATTTATAACTAACTCATGTCTAATGATAATCATCACACACATCTATTCTCAGCAAAATATGATACAGAATAGTTAGCTGCAAGTTATTCCAAACCCTTTTGCTAAAGAAATAACAAATATAGAAAGCTTAGGGAAATCCTGTACATAGCAGAAGAATCTATTTGGGAAGGAGACATCCCAAAACAGATCTGGGTGAAAAGGTTATCAAATTGTTCTCTGTGCTTTGAATTACAGAGATTGAAAGTGAAACAATGTTAATGGTAGCTTGCATAAAAGGAGACTAAACAATGGAAAAATAATTTTGGAAGACTGGAATGATAATCTTTTGTGCAACTTTGGCATTTTTCCTGGTCCTACATTGCTATGATATGACTGCCATTTCCTTGCTCTGTTTTGCTCTCAATTTTTGCATACTGAATATTAGTATCACTGTATCACCCCCCTCCCCCCGCCCCAAAAAAATGTCTGCTAAAGTTCTACCCTCCTCAGCACATCATCTTTGGAAATAGGGCCTTTTCAGGGTTGACTGAGTTAAAACAAGGTTATTAGGGTCAGCCCTAATCTAATGGGACAAATATCTTTGTATAAAAAAATTTGGACACAGATATCTATATCTATATCTAAATCTATTTATCTATCTATATACACATACATGTAGAGGGAAGATAATCTAGACACACAGGGGAAAAGGCAGCCGTGTGAAGATGGAGAGAGAGATTGGATTTATGCTGTCACAGGCCAAGCACTGGGCAAGCCTGGGGCTACCAGAAGCAAGGAGAGAGCCATGAGATTTGCCCTCACAACTCTTAGAAAGAACCAGTTTTACTGACACTTGGATTTTGGATTTCTAGCCTCCAAAACCATGAGACAATAAATCTCCTTTAAGCCACTCAGTTTATGGTACTTTGTTATGGCAGCCCTAGGAAATTAATACACAGAACTTATACCAAACCTAGGAGCTCGCAATGTTTCATCCCATCCTTTGCTGCCTGTTGAGAAGTAAAACCTCAGAGCCTCTAAAATGCCCTTAACTCCATCCTCTACCCTGTTTCTTCTGCACAACTGTGGATGAATGGCAGGTAAATATAGTCCCTGTTGGAAGGATTTTCACTTGTTCAGGAAGGTTGACCTGTATAAATGATGTGAATTGCATATGAATTGTGATGCAAATTACTTCACGTCAAGACATCAGGACCGGTAAAACCTTAGACCTTAAGCATCTCCCAGATGAAGGAATATTGACACATCTTAACTATGGTGATGGTGTTGTGATAATAACCAATTATAACCAGTGGAATATTGGTTTTCTCCAAAGAAGATTCAAACAGGGAGTCAATAACATGAAGCTTCACGTCATCTAGTGCAAGATGAAATACTAGCCCAGGCATTGACTAATCAAGATCGTCTTGCCCCTTGTGTTCTTGTGTTGGGAAATAACGTACCTCCGTATCTTTAAGATTTATTCACCTTGTATTTGCACTGATCACGCTCATTGAACTGTGGCATGGAGCCAAGAACCATATTTTGAAGCTGAGCTGGTGATAGGCAGACTGTGTCTCAGTCCTTGGAATAAATCCAGCCATCTTCAATATTGAAGTGTTTCTTTATGATGCTCTAGAGACATTTTCATCATGCTGTATTCTTCATGATATGCTGAGCCCAACCACAGCATTTGAATGCATTTCTAAAATAGGTAGATTGTCTCAGTAAAAATTACTTGAAATGTCGTTGTGAATGAATGACATGTGGACATTTAAAAAATATAAATAAAGTATACCTGTAAAAAGAGAAAATACAAGTATTTCGACTTAAAGCATGTGTATGTATGTTCATACTCACACCTATACCCATATTCTAGGTCCAGTTTATATATCTGTAGAAAAAGGAAATCATTTGCCTACTCATGAGTACTTTCTGTTGTCACAGGCCTTTGTCAGTTAGATACTGTTAACCGCCATTGCTACTGTTATTACTGTAGTTGACACAGGAGATGAGGGTTTTATTCCTGGGTCAGGAAGATCCCCTAGAGAAGGAAATGGCAATCAACTCCAGTATCCTTGCCCGAAGAACCGAGTGGACAGAGGAGCCTGGTGGCCTCTAGTCCATGGGGTCACAAAGACATGACTGAGCGTCTGAGCACAGCACAGCACAGTACCTTTTAGTGGGTAGTTACTCAGTGCCGGTAAAGTGATACTTGCTTTGTCTATATAGAACCTTTTAATCCCTTTTGACAGGACACATATATCTTTATTTCCATTATACAGACTAGGAAACTAAGGCTCAGTGATATGAAGGAGCTTGGACAAGATGATACAGTTAGTGGTGGAGCAGGAATTAGGAATCCAGAGCTTTTTGACCCCAAAGCTTGCATTCTGATCTACTTTGCAATTTGGTCTCACGAGTACTGTTGGAAGCACAGAGCATCCTATTAGGACAGGTAAAGGCCCTACTCTGAGAGCTCAGTTTTAGGTTGGAAGAGATCAGGGCATAGCTGACATATGTACAAGGAAGTGCTGAGGCACAGAACAGAGCAAAAGTAGCAGCAGTGGAGAGAGAAGCCACTCCTGGCACTAGACAACCCGTGTCGGCGCCTTTTAGTAGAAGTGATGAGGATACAGTCCCTTAGTGGGTCTCTGTGGAGCCACAGATGAAGACAGAGAATGTTATGTGCTGAAATGACCAGCACAGGAAATGACCTGGTCATCCAGGAAATGACCATCTGACACCACACTGCCAGAGACAGGATTGTGCAGAGCGTGCACAGCAAGCAGAAGGGTAGCAAACTTGGGTGATATGAGACGAGGAAATGGGTGGTGTGGGAACAGAGAAAGCTCTCTGGGTCACCATTAGTTAAGAAGAGGAGTTGTAATAGAAGAAACCCAAACATAATTGTATTAAATCATGGCCACGAATCCTCTGAGGCTCTTCTCATGGAGAGGTTAGGGTCTGTGTCTCCCCTCCTTGAATCTGGGCAGTCTGGTGACTGCTTCAGCCAAAAGAGGATGCTGGAAGTGATGCTGTGTCACTTTTGAGGCAAGGTCACAACAGACCCTGCAGCTCCTACGGTGTTACTCTTGAGCCCTGAGTCTCAAAGCAAAAAGACTGGTTACCTGAGGCCCGCCGTATGGAAAGGAGTCATATAGGTGCTCCAGCTGATAGTCCCAGATAAGACCAGTGTTATAGCCACTTGCCTTTCTGTATAAGGTGTCAGACATGTGGTTGAGGCCATGTGCCACCTGAGTTATCACCATCGATATCATGTGGCATAGATGAATGGCCCAGATGAGCTCAGCCTGAATTCTTGATAATAGAATCATGACATAGTAAAACTGTTGCTTTAAAGTGTTGGGTTTCAGAATCACTTATGTAGCAATAGATAAGTGGAACCCCTAAGTATGGGATTCATAGTTCATTACCCATTTCTGCTCATCAACCTGGTGGAATAATTGCATGTGGAACTTTGGGGTGAGATGTCAAACAACAGGGGACTCCATCATGAGATGGCTTGAGAGGTCTCAGACTATGCATGGCAGGTTTATTGAATGATATTGGTTATATAGGAGAGCAGTCTGCTTGGAAAAGGAATGGATTGTGAAAGTGGAGACTCAAGCCCTGGGCTAGATCTCTGCGGTTTGGACTCTAGCTTTAGTTCTCCTACTGATACACTGTTGGAACTTGGGCAAGTCTCGCAAACTTGTTTATACTTGGTAATAATACTGTCTCTATCTACCACCTAGGGGAGGATATGTGGCCTTAATGAAAATATGAGCTAGTATGTGTGAAAGCAGAAAGTAGGAAGCACTGCAAAAAGCGTTACTTTGTTGATCCGGAGAGCTTCATTTAGCTGCTTTGACTTATCACACTGTATTCCCTACTCCTTGCCCTTAGAATAGGACAAAGCTTATAGTAGGTACTTAACAAATATTTGTTGAAATGGCTTAGAGTTACACTATATAAGGGAGAAGATCAGTTAGAGACTAGTGGAGGTTTTTAGAATGTTTGTAGTATACAAGATGTTAGACATAATCCGTTCTCATCTATCTTAATTTTCTAATGCCCTCAGTTGTTGTCGTTTAATCACTAAGTTGTGTCCAGTTCTTTGCGGCCTGGTGTATTTGTAGCCCACAAGGCTCCTCTATCCATGGGATTTTCCAGGCAAGAATACTGGAGTGGGTTGCTATTTCCTTCTCCAAGGGATCTTCCTGACCCAGGGATCAAACCTGGAAGTCCTAGAATACCATATATTTGAACCTGAGAGATATTACTACAAAACCAGATGAAGCCTGTCATCCAGGGGTTGCCGTGGTTACAGTACTTACCAGTTCTGCCTTAAATACAGTAAGAAGACATGGTGAAAGGGAAAGATAAGGAGAAGAGATAGAGACATGCATCATTTCACTGATTAATGAATACAGCATTGTCCAAAGTTTATGGCCTGGAAAATCAAGCTGCTAGAAACACTGAGTGTCCTCTACTGACAGAATGCCTTGGACCCTCTGAAGAGCTGCAGAGGAGGTTCAAGGCCAGTGCTGCCTTGTCCAGTTAAGGAGTCACCGTGAGCCTCTCTGGTGCCAGGCCCTACTCTAGCTGCTCAGGAGCATGCCCACCACTTGGTCTCATCCCTCCTGCGGGGAGTTTACAGTCTAGAGGGAGGGTGCTCCCTTCAACTTGTGTAATTCATCTGTGAAAGAATGTTTCAGTTGCTGTCCTTTCCCTGCTTAGTAGTACTTTCTTCCTTCTATAGAGTTTGAGAAATCTGCTTATAAAATCAGAATGCTCTTGGAAACTTGATGAGAAGGGTAGAGCCCTTCCTTCCATTTTCTTCTTCCTTTTTGTTAGTTCCTCCTCTGACAAGTAAGGATTAATAGTTTCTTTTACGGTGTTTGGAGTAATTTTTGAAAATCCAGAATGCTTATAATAAAACAATGCCTGCAATGGCAGCCAGGTAAAAATATCCTCCCCACAGTCTCCCTTTTCTTTTCAATAGTACTGAAGAGTTCTAGTTGTCCACAGTGTTCTGAAATTTGTGCAGCCCTCACAAGGATTAGGGATGTATAATATTTCTGTGGTTTGACTCAGTTTCTTGCCTCTCTGCAGAAGTGGGTGGTGGATGAAAAGAATTAATTAGTATTGAAAAATTTAAAGAGTGTCTAAAGATTATCTCCAAAGAGCTCTCTTCTGATGATCCCTGAATTTTCATCAGAAATTTGTTTCCTGGAGGTGTTTGGTTTTTAGACTGCCTATTAAAATGCAAGCATTCTTTAAGCCAGAAGGAGGCAGTGGAGTGTAGTGGAAATGGGAATATGTGTTAAGCGATACAGACCTAAGTTTAAATACTGAGTCTTCTACTTTGTTGCTTTGGGTGAGCTATTTAACTTCCTGAGCTTCAATTGTTTTTTCTTTCCCCTCCTTTGGGCAGTTGTCATAAGGCATACAAATAATGTATGCAAAATGATAGATGGTCAATGAAGTCAATGAATGGTGGTAAATATGCATGAACTCACATCAGTTTAAACTACCATAGGGTAGGTATTTAGGGAAGGAAGAGCAAACTACAAGAGTAAAGAAGGCCAAAAATGAAGGTTGGACAGACCTTCAAAGGGCTTCGCTATGGCTCAGCTGGTAGAGAGTCCACCTGCAATGTGGGAGACCTGGGTTCAATCCCTGGGTTGGGAAGATCTCCTGGAGAAGGGAAAGGCTACCCACTCCAGTAGTCTGGCCTAGAGAATTCCATGGACTGTATAGTCCATGGGGTTGCAAAGAGTCAGACATGACTGAGCAACTTCCACTTTACTTCAGACCTTCAAAATATTGCTTGAATCATGATTTGTCTATTGCAGGGGGTCCGAGAACTTGAATGGGAAAAACTTAAGTATTTTTGCTAAATTCTAACTGAAATTTAATACTTCCTTTTATTATGTATATATAAGCAACAAACCTCAATGATACCAGCGGTATCTCTGAATTTGTCACCAAATCATAGATTTTTAAATAACATATTATAGTGGTTGTGGATATTTCAAACTACTTTAAACATAAGATAAATATTATTTTTGCTGCTGACCCTTGCTAATATATCAATACAAAAGCACAAATACTACTATTCCACAAAATTGTTTTCAAAAATGTTTTTACAACATTATTTCAAAATGATTGTTTCCTCTTGCAGTCTTTCTCATTTCCTTTGTGTATTCGGCAAAGGGGTCCATACAATTCCACTTCCAAAAGAACTGAAATCAGGATCCTGAAGAGAGATTTGCATTCCCAAGTTCATTGCAGCACTATTCACAATAGCCAAGATAGAAAGGCAACCTAAGTGTCCACTGATGGATGAATGGATAAAGAAAATGAGGTTTATATACACAATGGAATATTATTCAGCCTTAAAAATGATAGAAATCCTGCCATTTACAATCATATGGCTATATCTGGAGGGCATTATGCTGAGTTAAATAAGCCAGACACAAAGGGATCTGATTCATCTGAGAAATCTGAAATAGTCAGATTCATAGAAGCAGAGAGTAGGATGGTGGTTACCAGGGGCTGGTGGAGGGGAAATAGGAAGCTATTTTTCCACAGGCATAAATTTTCAGTTATGCAAGATTTATCAGTTCTAGCATCTATAGTTGCGTGTGTGTGTGCTTGGTTGCAAAATCATGTCCAACTCTTTGTGGCCCTATGGACTGTAGCCCACCAGGCTCCTCTGTCCATGGGACTTTTTGTATTATATCCTTAAAAGTTTGTTAAAAGGGTAGATCCACTGATGGATGAATGGATAAAGAAAATTTGGTTTATACACACAATGGAATATTAGTCAGCCTTAAAAAAGACAGAAATCCTGCCATTTACAATCACATGGATATATCTGGAGGGCATTATCTGGAGTGAAACAAGCCAGACCCAAAGGGCTCTGTTACGTGCTGTTGCAATTAAAGAAAAATTGGTACAGGCATTCTGGGGTGGAAAAGGGGTTCCATAGATATTATTGGATGGTTAAAGGGGGCCACAGCAGAAAAAAATTAAAGAAATTTTTTGTAAAGCAAAACCAGATGACTAATATAGCTAATCAGAGTCACTGAGGAGTTTATCATTTTTGCTGATGATTTTTGGTAACAATAGGGATTTTACCACTCTGGCCTTCTATAGGCCAAGGAAAGGGAATGGGAGGTATTCTATACATCTCTATCTCCACTTCTGTCTCTCTCTCTTTATATATATATATATATATTTTTTTTTTTCTCTCATTTTTACATCCAGGAGTGATCATTGTGGACAAATATAAGAATTGTATCAGTTAAATGCATTACAAAGAGAAAGTTAACAAGAAAGGTTGCTACTCTGTTTGACCTTGAATATCATATCTCTTTCTTATGAGTTGGGAGGAAATATTAAGTTAGTCCAGTAAGGGGACTGGGACAGACAAGTTTATTATTTTTACTGAAACAGTTCAGACGTTCAGTCTGTTCATTCCAGGCCCCTCATCTGTAAGATGGTCAAGACATATGGGGAGTGCTTGGGGACTTTTACCAGGTTCCCATAGCTTCTCCCTTGACCTTCCTGGGTTTTTCAGGTGAATTTTATTTGGGGGTAGCTGAAAGGGATACTGAACACTAGTAACAAAGGCTCCTCTCAAATCCTGTGATTGATAAAGCAGTGGAGCAAGGCTAGGAGACTGAGGTATAGGGCTGGGTGCAGAGAGAGGGAGAGAGAAAAGACCAAGAAATGTCACATACAGTTTGATCTGGAAAGAACTCCAGACTAGTGGAATTCCACCCTAGACTGGTGGCTTCAGTCATTTTTGCTCATGTATTGTGCAAAATGAACATGAACTTGGGCAAACTCTGGGAGATGGTAAGGGACAGGGAGGCCTGGTGTACTGCAGTCCATGGTGTCGCAGAGTCGGATATGACTGGGCAACTGAGCAACAACTCTGTACAATCATTTTGAAAGATCCTTTGTGAGTTGACATCTAAATTTTTTTTATCATAAATTGAAATAGTTGCAAAGAATATTTTAGCTGATGTACTGAATATTATATCCATGATTAAAATGGTATTTTCATCAAAACTTTAGAGCTGCAGGTTTAGCTTATTAAATTTATGGAGACTGTCCATCACATAAATTAATTGGCAAAGCTAGTCCTTATTGTCAAACCATCTGCCAAATTAGATTTCCTTTCTGTCAGAAAAAAAATCTTATTTCATTTTTTCATTCAAATAAATGTTGAATGAAACCCTCTGGAATCTTCTTGCTTTGAATTCTGACTATAAGAAATAAAGGAAGGAAAGAAAAGAGTGAGGGAAGGAAGAAGGAAGAGGCTTCATGAGTGTTTCACCTCCCTTCAGTATGTTTCTTTCTGCAAATCTCCTACTTTTCTCTTAAAGGACTCTCCCTCAGGAAGATGTCCTGGAGGTTTCTCATCTCAGGACAATGCACCTGACTAGGGCTATGGTGGCGGTGTTCATTTGCTAAGTCGTGTCCAACTCTGTGACCCCCATGGACTGCAGCACACCAGGTTTTGCTGTCCTTCACTATCTCCTGGAGTTTGCACAAACTCATGTCCATTGGATTGGTGATACCATCCAACCATCTCATCCTCTGTTGCCCTCTTCTCCTTCTGCCTTCAGTCTTACCCAGCATCATGATCTTTTCCAATGAACTGGCTCTTTGCATCAGTGTGGCCAAACTTCACCTTCAGCATCCGTCCTTCCAATGAATATTCAGAGTTGATTTCCTTTAGGACTGGCTAGTTTGGTCTCCTTGCTCTCCAAGAGATTCTCAAGAGTTTTATCCAACACCACAGTGTGAAAGCATCAGTTCTTCAGCGCTCAGCCTTCTTTATGGTCCAACTCTCACATCTGTACGTAACTACTGGAAAAAAAACCACAGCTTTGAGTAGATGAACCTTTGTCGGCAAAGTGATGTCTCTGTTTTTAATATGCTGTCTCGCTTTATCATAGCTTTCCTTCTAAGGAGCAAGTATCTTTTAATTTCATGGCTACAGTCACCACCCACAGTGATTTTGGTGGGTGAAGAGTGTGCTTTTCTTTTGCAAAGTAGGAAAAGGACTATTGGGAGAAAAAAAGAGTCCTTGAGACATGATTTTAGCAGATTAACATCAGGAAAAAGAACATGCAGAAGTTTAAGACTTGGCAGTTGATTTTCCAAAGCTCTCCCTTCCCTGGAAAGCCCTTAGAAAGTTTTCATGTATCAGGGCAAATGTCTTCAAACCCCAGTTTGAAGACCACTGAGCTACTTCAACTCATTTATTTCAGTTTGCTCCAATTCATCTTGATAGTGGTGGAGACCAGAACAATCAATCTATTGGCCTTGAACTCTGCACCACTGATTCCACCACTGCTCCAGAATGGCCACATGCCATTGGAATCGAGGTAGGTGGGTTGAAGCACTGTCAGGAATTAACCAAGCATCCCAGGAATTAACCAAGTTGAAATTATTATTTTTCTTTGTAAATGCCACATGGCTAACCAGCCTCTTTTTGTTTCACAAAACATAAATGCCCTGGGTCTATTCTTCTGTTTTCTTTGTGAGAAACACTGCCTTTGTTCTTGCCGCCCGCTGAGAAGGAGAGGAACACAACTTCTCATTTCCATGCAGTCCTTGCTACGGAGCAGCAGTGTGAAGCGAACGCCTCCTTTGCAACACAGGAGTCGTTTATGTTTGGCATGCTCAGAGGGAGAAAAGCTGAACAAACAGATAGATCTCTTCCTTCAAGTCATGTTTCCACACCCCACTGGAGTGGGAAGTGGGTGTCCCAGCAGTACTATGCTTGGACCAATTGCATTTTTCCCCCACAGGCGCGAATTTGCATGGAAATTGCGGCTCTGTGTTGGCAGGACTCTTCTAAACATTTCACCCAAAGAATTATACCCAACATGGGAGTTTGCCCTCTGGGCTGTATCTCTGTTGGACCAGGAAAGTGAAATTCCTCAGTGAGAAAGGACTTGCCTCAAGCCTTCAGATTCAGGAATTAACAGCATAACACTCCAGCAGATTTTATCTATCTCCTGAGTTATTTGTGCAAATGTTGTAAATACTGGGGTGGTAGGGAGTTGTAGGATAGGAGGTGGGTTAAGGATTTTAATCTTGTCTTAATGACTGGAGGCAGTGTTAAAGTATTTCCCCCAATTCTCTGATTTTGGCTGGCAAAAATTCTGACTTTGCTGCAGGTTGGAGGAGGGGCAAAGTGGGAGCTGGGTAGGAAAGAGAGTCACTGCCACGCCTCCACCTCGGGTACCCGGCCCCGCCTCGGTGGGCTCCCACTTACTTCATGGCTCCAGGTCTCGCCCTTCCCCTCCCACCTAACCTTGCTGTTAGGAAGGTGCCCAACATTCAGTGTTTCCCTAACATGGATTGAAGTTTGCTCAGCTTTTCCTGGGGCACGGTCTCTTGCACGTTGGAGGGGGAATGAAAAGCTTGGCCTGAAATTTCAGCCACCGTGAACAGGTGGGGATGCTTTCAGTTTTTATTGTATTTGTTGGTGGATCTCTGTATAGACATTATTGCTACTCTCTCTACACTCAATTTGGCCCTGTTTTGGATACCTGTCTTGTGAAATGACCAGAAATTGGGTCTAACCTAGGAAATAAGGGGTGAAAATGCCTGTGTTAACAGAGTGATGGATGAATCTGGAAAATTCCTTTAGGGAAATTCCGGCTCTGGTGGCCATGGTTCCTCACAGGCTGTTAGAGCCCCAGGACAAGCAGGGCTCCAGGCACCACTGGCAACTAACTCCAAAGAGAGAGGTCTGCAGTCTTAGCAGTTTTATGTCTGTGGAGGGGAGGAGGGGCACTGGGAACCAGAGTGGTTTGAACAGGTGAAGCTGACAGTGCCCTTCCCTGCAAGAACTTAAACAGAAAAGACAGCCTATGCATGAGGTGATATCAAATAGAAATAAAGAATAAATTCAAGATAAGCCTTTGAAATATTAATACATCTTATGTTCCCTCAGGGGACAGAGGAGTCTACTAGGTGGCTTTGAATGCAAGGTTTAAAAATTTTGCTCATTTTCATTTTTCATAAATTGTTTTATTTGATGATGGGTTTGGGTCTTTTTATATAATCATGATAATGGAATTCTGTAAAGTGACAGCATCAGAGAAGGGAGTGAGGGTTTGGAATGGAGGAATTAGGATGCTGTGAGCAAAAGCAGAAGAGGAGAAGACAGAGGAAAAGTCAAAGGGGAGGGGTAGAGGCTGTATGGGGGCTCAGTTTAAAGGAACAGCCTAGTGAAAGGAAGGGAGCAGCTAATCTTAGCCATCGGGCCTCAGACAGGGCTTCCAGACTAGCAGTCCATAGGTCACACTTGTGTGTCCATTGGCAAGGGCGCACATGGTTTAAAAATACATTGAAATTGTCAATAGCATTTAAAAATTAAGATACTTCCCATTAAAATGTAGGTTTAAGAATTCTCTTGGGAAACCAGGGGAGGCTGCATCACTGAGCACAGTCACGCCTGGCACTGCCCAGGGCAGGCTGAGAGGTGGCTGGTTCCTTCTGCTTGGGCAGGAGGTCTACGGTTTGTCTGTGCTGCCTGGATTGCCACTCTCTTGGTCACCTCATTTATTTACATCGTCTCCGCTGCCTCGGTGGCACTAAATTTGTGAGCTCCGGACTCAGCGTGTCTTGGCGTGGGGAAGGGAGACTGCCCCTGGCCTGTCTTCCCGAAGGAATTGCTGACTTCTCTGGTCACAGCCCTGACTGTAAAGGACATCAGCCTTGGTTGCTTCTTGCGCTCATCACCACCTGCTCTCTTCCACGCACAGTTCTGCTCTATAGAGTCTCCAGAGGTGGAAGCTTAAGTGAGCAGGACACAGACATGGGTTTTGCAGTCGTACAGTACAGAAACTTAGCAGCAGCTAAGGTACTTGGTTGCCTGAACTGACAGTCATTATTTTAACTCCTCAAGTACTTTCTTCTCAACACCCCCTGCCACCTTTACATCTTCTTCATACTCGTGTATGGTTGATCTCCTTTTTATTTTTTACCCATTAGTGTAATTCAGGGAAAGCTAATAAAATGGTAATGGGTACAAAGAAATAAGCAAATGGTGGCATCTGGTCCCATCAATAGATGGGGAAACAGTGGAAACAGTGTCAGACTATTTTTTTGGGCTCCAAAATCACTGCAGATGGTGACTGCAGCCATGAAATTAAAAGACGCTTGCTCCCTGGAAGAAAAGTTGTGACCAACCTAGATAGCATATTCAAAAGCAGAGACATTACTTTGCCAACTAAGGTCAGTCTAGTCAAGGCTATGGTTTTTCCTGTGGTCATGTATGGATGTGAGAGTTGGACTGTGAAAAAAGCTGAGCGCCGAAGAATTGATGCTTTTGAACTGTGGTGTTGGAGAAGACTCTTGAGAGTCCCTTGGACTGCAAGGAGATCCAACCAGTCCATTCTGAAGGAGATCAGCCCTGGGATTTCTTTGGAGGGAATGATGCAAAGCTGAAACTCTAATACTTTGGCCACCTCATGCGAAGAGTTGACTCATTGGAAAAGACTCTGATGCTGGGAGGGATTGGAGGCAGGAGGAGAAGGGGACGACCGAGGATGAGATGGCTGGATGGCATCACGGACTCGATGGACGTGAGTCTGAGTGAAATCTGGAAGTTGGTGATGGACAGGGAGGCCTGGCGTGCTGCGATTCATGGGGTCGCAAAGAGTCAGACACAACTGAGCGACTGAACTGAACTGAACTGATCTGAATGCAGATGTCATATATCAAAGTACACACATATCTCTGAGCTCTGCATACAATTCCATCCACTCATTAATTTAATGCTGCACAAATACCACATTGGCTCAGTTATCATGGCTTGTAATGACTCTTGATGTTTAATAGAATAAGTCCTTTCCCCCTCCTCCTCCCCTCCTTTTCCCCTCCTCCTCCTCCTCCTTCTTTCTTCCTTCAAAGATGTTAATTTTCTTCCAAGATCCATAAAAATTATGTTTGATTTTGAGGGAATAACATTAATATCTCCTCACTATTATATCTCATCCATGAGCATGGGCTAGATCCACATTTATTTGGTCTTCTGTAATGAAAGATCATCCCTGGGATTTCTTTGGAGGGACTGATGCTGAAGCTGAAACTGCAGTACTTTGGCCACCTCATGCGAAGAGTTGACTCATTGGAAAACACTCAGATGCTGGGAGGGATTGGGGGCAGGAGGATAGATATTTAGGAAAAGTCTTTCAGGACAGAAGTCCTCCTACAGTTGAGTTGGTCAAGGCCAGCTGCTAATGTCTGTGGATCTTAGAAGGTAAAGAATACACATCAGAGCAGGATGTCAGGAAAGCCAGGGAAATGTGTCCTGATGTCTGGGGTGGGCCTGTATGGATGGTGATCATAAGCTCTGACTGAATGTGCTTAAGATCAGAAATTGGAAACAGTGCTTTAGGGAAAGGAGTTTGCCAGCCTTAAACACAAATACTGAATTAATAATTTCTACAATAATTAAGTGTATTAATAAAGCTGTGAGAAAGAGTAATTGACCTATACCTTAAGTACTTCCAGAAGTAGTATGAATATAAACATCTAAATTATATAGTATGCCAGGAAAATAATCCATCTAAGAAATGCTTCAAAGGATACACAGATGTGAGGGAGGTGAAAACTAAGACCCACATATCTTGTTTATTCTCATATTCATGGTACTATGAATTCCATGTTTTGGCCTTGTTGTTATTTTAAATGAACATATTCCTAAATGTCTACATAATGAGGTGATTTAGCCCCCACTTCCAGCAGGGGCTCATAATGGCTTAGCAGGCATTGTGGGCACTCAGATTAGCCTGTCCAGAATACTTGAATTCAAATCCTGTGTTTGCAACCTCCTAGGTGTTAATCCTATGGATATTACCTAAACATACTAAGCTAATTTCTAAAATGAAGGTAACAATATATAATACATTGGGTGGCTGTATTAAGGGATAAATCCTTTACATGTATGTAAAGGATATATCCTTTACATACATATATAGGGATTAAAATATAAATATGTAAATCACACAGTTTAATGTATGAGACCTAGTTAGTCTCAATAAATGGTGGCTTTTTATTATAAGGTGATGATTTGTATTGCTCTTCCTGAAAGGCCTTTCGAAAGTCTCAGATTCTCTGGGTCAAACTAATTATGAGCTTATCAAGCTGTGTAGCATCTGGATGAGATGAGACTGTGGATAAAATACACAGAGATGTTGATGGCTATGCCATTTTATTCTCTCTCAACATCTTTGTAAAGCATCCATAAAACCTGTGTTTACTGAAGAATCCCAGTGGGTAGAATTAGTGACGGGAAAGGATGAAATGGATAGTTAGCACCAGGTCTGAAATATCAAACAAAAAAGAGAAAGACTCTTTATAGCCTCTGAGCGCATGCTTGGTGGAGAAGGAAGGCAGGAGAGAGTGGAGGTGCCTGGACTTCATGCTGGTCCCTGCTGATTGTGCTAGGAGAGCGGTTGGCTTGAATACCTTACTGTGGTTTGACCTTACACTATAGCTCAGAAGCTCAATGAACATAATTAAGTCAGCAAGCAAACACTGCAACATGGGAAGCTGTAAGGGAATCCTCTGGATTGGGAGCTTTAAAAGAAACTTCAAGACTGAGGAAAGGAGGTTCCGAGGGAGCTGCGCCGTGGCCTGGGAAGTAGCAGTGGCCTTGGTCTTGGTCAGCAGTGGCTTTTTGCATGTTCTCCAGCATGAACAGTGACAGGGAAGGGCATAGCGGGGAAACACAGTCCAGGCAGGAGACACCTGCTGGGGTCAGCCACCTCGCCATATGAGGGCCGCTCTAGCCCAGATCAAGGGGTTTGTGGTATCTGCGGGTGAAGGAGGCTTCCTGGGCTCCTTGACTTTGAACAGAACTTCCTTCTAATGGTAGTTGATTTTCTTCTAATAAAGCTTTTGTGTATGTGTGTGTGTGATTCATGTGGTCAATGTGCTTGTAGGTGAGGGAGTGGGTGCAGACTTATTGGGCTGTCTAAATTTCCTCACGTTTCTAAGTGGGGCTTAGACTGTGTTAATGCTGATCTGACCTGCTAGAAGGCATCCTGAGAACCAAGTATAGGTGTTGGAGTTGACATGGTTTCGAGATTTGTGGGGTGCCTAGAGCTGTATCAGCCTGTCATCCCTGTATTATTTCCATGCCTCCACCTCCCTGCTCCAATAGGTAAATGCAGATAACCCCCACCTGGGTGTTCAGACCAGCACCAGTACCTGAGTCAAACTGAAAAAAAGAGAGAGAGACAGAGAAAGAATATTAGGTAAATTGTTAGGACTCTCCCTTCTACCTCCTCACCTCTGTGTGTGCTTAGAAGCAAGTTGAACTCTGTGGATTCTGACCTAGGGGTTCAAAGTGTGACCTCTGTCTCGGGGTCCTCGCTGTGCTCCACATCCTTAATCTGCCCCGGCTCATTCACTCTGCACACTCGTCCATCCCAGTCTTGCTCTGAGGGACTGTTTGTATGTCTTGCATGAGCTGGGCTCCCCTGCTGCCTCCCCGCTGCATCCGGCCAGTGGAGAGAAGAGCGAGACAGTGTGCAGTATTTATTCCTGGGGTCCCTCCCTGCCAGGACCTGTGTTGGCAGTGACTGTTTGCTGGCTCTCTCCCCTAGCCCCAGCTGATCACTCTCCAGATCAAAGCCCCTGAGAGAGAATGCCCACAGGCTCTTCCCCTTGCTCCTTCAGGTGCAGGGGTGGTAACTCTTCCAGCTCCTTTATTCCAGTTCCAGAGCACATCAGGTCCTTTGTTGGTTTCCTTTAACCCTGCCCCTCCATTGAAAACCGGAGAAGGCAATGGCACCCCACTCCAGTACCCTTGCCTGGAAAATCCCATGGATGGAGGAGCCTGGTAGGCTGCAGTCCATGGGGTCACTAAGAGTCGGACGCGACTGAGCGACTTCACTTTCACTTTTCACTTTCATGCATTGGAGAAGGAAACGGCAACCCTCTCCAGTGTTCTTGCCTGGAGAATCCCAGGGACGGGGGAGCCTGGTGGGCTGCCGTCTATGGGGTCGCAAAGAGTCGGACACGACTGGAGCGACTTAGCAGCAGCAGCCATTGAAAACCATCCCTTCGTGAAACTCTTTCTTTCTCTTTCGTGTGGGCAGTTAATTGTTCTCTTCCAGGACCACGAGTGACCTGCCACTCAAGCCCTCGATGCCTGTGTGGCTGCCCTGGGCCCAAGCTTATCTCCCTTGCTCATCTCAGTCGGGGTTTCCACTGTCAGTATCAGGAGCTTTCTGAATGCTCCTCCCTACACCAAAGGCTGCTTGACTGACACCTGTCTGGTCCCTCCCCCTCTGAGTACTGGCTTCCTCTGCTGATCTAGACAGACAGCTCTCCTAGAGCCAAGACCACAGCCTTGGAGCCCTAAGTACTTAACAGCCTCCTGCTTCTCTGGTTGCTCTTTGCCCCTCAGGTCTTCTCAGATACCCTCGTGGCTTCAGTGCCCTCTCCATGAGGGCTGGAGCCGCTGCCCTCCTTCCCCTGCTGTAGAGTTCTCCCAACCAGCTTCTCCTAGTATATGGCTCTTCCATCCTGCCTTGTCTCGCTGAGCCCGTGTTGTCCGTGGCACATCCTCTCCCTGTATCAGCCAGAGCTGTAGTGGAGAGCTGTCTTTCAGAGGCTTTCACTTAGATAACTCAGGTGGAGTAGAAGCTTTGATGCTGCAGAAACTAACTTCTGATATTGCCCTTAAATGTGAAATGAAGATTTATAAAGTGGAGCTTAAGAGTTAAACTGTCTTTCTTGAAAATCTGAAGCATTTGCCAGGGAACACAAACATATCATGTTTTACTCACCCTGATTTGGTATTATGCTATGTGTTTCTGAAATATTTTCCTAAAATTGGTAGAACTCAATGAAAATGTGTAGTAAATATAAATGTGTCAATATACATGGAAGTCTATTATAGTAGAGTCTCTGTATAAAATACATATTTTATCTGTGTTATTGTGTACTTCAGTCACTGAAAACCAGCAGGGCAGAAGGTACTGTACCCTCTCAGCCAGCCCACCACCCTGTCCATGCAGCCAGCAAACAGCTCTCCACCTCTCTATTGTAAGTGGAGTGTATTCTGCAATACACATGTTTATTTTCTGCCATTTGATCTAAAGAATATGTCTAATTCCATAAAGTTACGTAAAGCCACTAAGAAAGTTCTGGACTTGCTGCAAAGACACACAAGAAAAATAACACTCTGGATGTTTGTGATTGGAGAACATTCCAAGGAAGTGGTTGGGGAAAAAAGTCAAGTAGGGATGGATGGGAGACCTTTGCCATCTTGAGGAACCTAAAAAACTTCCTTGAGAGGATCATCGGAAAATGGTAGGCATGGTTTCTGGAAGAAACAGGAGGTCTATGATGACTTGAAAGAGTTGAAGAGAACCGTGGAGGGTCTGTCTGTGGATGATGACTTTGGTACTAAGGTGGGGATGTTAGTTATCATTCTACAAAGAGACTGCTCAAAGCACTGAGTTCAGCCAGCATGCCCATTCCCAGCACTGTACTGACCTGTAGCTAAAGGGTTCCAGCAGTTGTTTCTTTTCTGCTCTCTGTAACAGTTACTCTGAGAATGTTCTGATAAATGAAATAAAGGGAAGAAATAGAGTTTCCACCTAGGGCTAGCTGCTGCTGCTGCTGCTAAGTCACTTCAGTCGTGTCCGACTCTGTGTGACCCCATAGACGGCAGCCCACCAGGCTCCCCCGTCCCTGGGTTTCTCCAGGCAAGAGTACTGGAGTGGGTTGCCATTTCCTTCTCCAATGCATGAAAGTGAAAAGTGAAAGTGAAATCGCTCAGTCGTGTCCGACCCTCAGCGACCCCATGGACTGCAGCCTTCCAGGCTCCTCCGTCTGGGGGTTTTCCAGGCAAGAGCACTGGAGTGGGGTGCCATTGCCTTCTCTGCTAGAGCTAGCTACGGTTATGCAAAAGAGCCAAATAATGCTAGCTATAGCTTTGCAAAGGAGGCCAAAATAAGCAGCTGTCATGCATTCATCAAATTCGGGACTCTCCCTAGTATTAAATCAATCCCATCAAAGCAGTTTTATTGCTGATGGATAAATGGATGGAAGTAGACATATAGCTTTAAAAGGGCTTGCCGTTTGGAGTAGGAGACACGCTGTGAGGCCCATAGCTTGGCGCCATTCTTTCAGAGCCCAGCAGTATTTACTGAGCTTCCAATTTTGCTGCTCCTGGGCTTACTTTGTTGAGCTATGCTATTTTAAGAATGTTCTATTTTCTAAGAACTTAAGCTCAAACTCAGAACATTTCCGTGCTTCTGGTGGGTTGTAAAAAGCCATGGTCATTCCCTCAAAATCTTTAACCTGTAGGCCAGTGCATCCCTTTACTTAGTCTTTTGGTGACTGTAGTGAAAGGAATAGTATCTGGTCCAACTTTATTAGAATAAATTATCGTGTTGCTTCTCTAACTAGCAATTTGACTCTTTAAACATGGGTGACATATTGGAGTCTCTCATCTCACTTATTGTTACTGAAATTTAAGTGGAGGTGAAATAAAAAAAATAGGCTCCTTTTTACACATAAAGATGAGCAAGTGATATGTTGTGTTTATTTCCTGGAAGTGATGATGACCTTACATTGATCTACTTATTTTCTTTCATCTAGTCATTATGCTTGTGTAATTAGTGGTAGGGGTTTGTGAATTCGCTTGGGTCACATGAGAAGTGGCCTTTTTAGCCCAATGAGTTGAGAACAGTGTCTCAACAGTCCAGCAGCTACAAAGAGCCATGTTCTGGTCACCTGATCTCCCGTGTCTCTAGGAGTATTTGTATTTTCTAGGGATTGGCAAACTGAGTAGAGGTGAGCGACAGGAAACCAGCTCTCACTCACCTTGTGGAATGACTTTTTCTTTAATCCACTGCAAATTTATTAGCTTCAAAATGACATTCAATGTACATTTTCAAGAAATTTTATTGTGGGACAGTTTGGGTGAATGAGCAGAGTTTTCCTGTATGTTCCTTCTTCACACAGCCTCCTTTCTTAGAAAGGAGCCAGCAATGATGAACCAGACTGGGCAATCCAGTTTGACCAAATGCAGCATGGTGAACACATTTCTGGCAGAAGCAAAAATGAGTGACTCATAAATCAGCAAGGATTTTGTAAACATTTCATGTGCTAAAAACTGCTGTCTTTCTGGAAACTCTGCCATGTTTATTCTCATTCTGCCTCTGTCTCTCTCTCTGCCTCTCTCTTACACACATACACATAAAGTTTTGAATAATTACTGGTGCCTTTTTATTTTATATTTTATTATTATGAATCCTAACCCTTTTATTGACTGTGATAACTGCATTAATTCTAGTCATTCCAAATTTGAGCTACTTTATATGAATATTAGAACATTAATTATTTTTGAATTAGAACAATAAAAGGCAACAATCTTTATGCTGGGTGGAATTATGATAGAAAACTAATTGTCTCATTAACCTTACCTACAGAACCATTAGCATGGTCAAAAAATCCAAGACAGTATCACATTTTAGTACACAACATTTTTTTTTTTAAAGCAATTTACAGCTAACTAGGAATAATTTTCATTTACACAAATTTCTTTAAAAAATGTATAATAAGTACCAAGTAGCTAATTATTACAGTCTTTCATGCTTGCATCTAGAAAATATCTGGAAATTTAGCAAATTTGTTCCTGGAATTTTCTGTGGTCCTAAGAAGGTCTTTTAGCTTTTACTTGCAATGTGAGGTATCATTTTTAGAATTGCACGTTTAAGATAATGAGAAGTGTTAAGAGATGAGCTTACTCAACCAATGCCTTTATTTTTATTTTTAATAATAATGTACCTAACACTCATATAAAATGACTTGTCCATTGTCTTATAGTTCATTGGAACTTAGGGGCTCAGTGGGTCTTTCTCTGCACCAGCTTGGTCTGAACTTTCACAAGAACAGGGGTTTCTTGGCGAAGGTTGGAGGTCCAGGTAAGGGCCATGAAGTTACTTGCTCAGCAAGTTTCATCAGCCTGCCTATGGTTCCATCTTCCAGGCAGTCTTCTCTAAAGTCAGTGACAGTGGGGAGATTCGGCCATGTGTTGTTCATATGCTATTCACTACCAATTTCCTTGGTAGTCCTTCTCAACACCTTAGCCATCTCAGAGAAACAGAAGCCATTTCTAGCTTAAGTTCTGTAAAAGAAGATGATTATAAATAGGACATTCTGGGGAACTGACAATTTTGGTGAAGAGATCTGGTCGCAATTGTGGGTCTTCTATAACTAGATCTGCTTTTATATGTAGCCTTGAACTCTGGGCCTTACCTGTAAGAAAAGGACACTCCTGTCCACCTCCATAGTCCAGTGGTAACGGAAGGGCAATCTAACCTCTCCTGTTTCCTAGTGGTCTGTGACGGAGGGGAAGTTACTCAGTCTCTCGGAGCCTCACTTTCATCATCTATAAAATAAGGATAATAAAACAGTACCAACCTCACAGAGTTGTTGTGAAGAATGAATTACAACATGTCAAACACTTAGAGCAATGCCTATGACATAGTAAGCATTCGATATGTTAGCTATAATTATTATTACTATATAATATTGCTTTGAAAGAAATAACTATATTAAGGTGAAGAATTATTTATTAGTACCTAAATTGTACATGTAAAAATTAGGTTTTTCTCATAATATGGGAATCCATTGACACTTGGTAGAAAAGACTTGTTACAAATATTACTTCCTCTTCATTTCCTTTCCCACTACATTTTTTAAATTGTAATTTTTCTTCTTCTCCTTATCTTCTATTTTTCTTCAATTCTCTGGAAAATGAAAAGTGATCTTGAAGGGGGAAGATTAAATTCTTCAACTCCTCGGAAAATAGAGGCTATAAAACTGCAATATATTAATGTTAACAATAAAAATAATATGTAGTCAAATCTGCAAGCAGTGAAAGCAAAATTAGCCCAGTTCTGTTTTTGGTGTGGCTGATGAAAGGCCTACAGGTTTTCAATGATTTGCAGGATGCGGAATGCAATTTGGGTTGTAAGGCATCCCTGTGGTTTAGTAAAATTGTTGGGAGTGGGTGGGAAGGGCTTTTTCAAATGTTTCTGTCTTATGTTTGCAAGTTTGAAATGACACAGAAGGTTTATTAAGTAAATAGGTTAAAAGTATGTTCAACTGTGAATGATATATTGGCTGAGATTAATACTATGTACACAGACTCTTTGGACAGCCATTGTCAGAGTGGGTGTTGTAGAGGCCGACAATGGTAAGGATGGGTAATGAGACTACTGAGAAGTGACTAGGAGGCATTCGGATAGATTTCCTACCACTTCCTGGTATGTGGCTTCTGTCTAAATTATACAGCTGGTTCTTTGAAGGAGGGCTCTGCAGGGTACTCTGCCAGCTGTCTGTGGATAAAGGATGGTCCTACATAGAGAAAAGGACTCCAAGACCACCAGACAGTGATTGGTCCCCTCTGTCACCTGCACTCCTATCTATCTGTCTACCCATTCATCTGTCCATCCATGATCTCAGAATCAATTGAGATTCAAAGACTATTGTAGGGATTATTAAGAATACACACTAAGGAACACAAAGTGTCTTAAGTCACATTAAGGACAAATTGTGACATGTGTTTGGATACAGTTAGTCTCACTGGACTGTTTTATTCATAGTTTAGTAGAAAAATCACTCATTTGCAAGTTGAGGAAGTCCCCATTAAAGTTATGTGATTTTACTGATAAGAGCAATCCCAGAAATTATACTGAGTTTGAGCAACAGTATACGTATTTAATCTCTCAGGAACATGTTTATGCAGAGAAGAGCAGCTGTGGCCTGCTGCATCATAATCTGTGCGTTAAAGAGCCCCGCAGCGCACATTTACACAGCAGACCGTGGCCTGACTTCAGTGGCAATGAGCTGTGGACTGAATGCTCATTGAGAGCTACCAGGCACTTCCCTTTGCTTGGTAGTAATAGCTCCAGTGGAACCCTTACACAGTTAGGATCCTAATGTAACAAGCAGGATGGAGTGAATGCATTTCCGCCTTTACTTTGACAAAGTTGGTTTTTCCTTTTAAAAAGGCTCCTTTCCATTGCCATTAACTAAACACAAGAATTCTCAGAAATCAGAATTGAAAAGGAGAGTTCAAATCTATACTAACAATGCTGTCCAGAATTTAGTCATGTTATAATATATCATATAATTGTCAAATATTGCTTTGGTCTGCAGATATAATTAATATAAGCTCATCATTAATATTGTGATATATGATCCAGGAACCTTTAAGATAACAAAAAGCCAACTAATATTTATCTCTACTGTGCTATAATCTTTACTCATATCACAAAGCATTAACAAAGGGTATATCCTTTAATGCTACACTCCCAAGGGTTTACTTGAACTTTTTTTCTGGTTTAATTAGCTTATTCATTTTAATTAAAGTACTGTGCAACATTTACATGGTGTTTAATCTGAAAGTTAATCCTGTTTTCTTAAAAGATTAAGTACAGCAATAAATATAAAATAATGGTGGTTGTATCTCATAGGATTGGTATTTAAGCTGCATGAACAAATTGTGTTTGAAATAGCAGAAACTTTGATTTTCTCTAGTATTCTTTTGTTAAGACATTAATGCCATGAGATTAGCTTTCTGACCAATTAAGAGCTTCTGTAAAAACCAGATTCCCACCCTGCCCCTCCCCTCCTTCGTGGATTTGCACAGCTTTTGGATTTGAGGTGGGACCCAAAGACCTGCTGCAGTGATCAGACAGGCTGCCTTCATGTGTTCATGGGCCACCCACTTCTGGAATTTTCCCCTCCCCAGGTCATTAGGTGCCCAATATGCTACTGGAGACCAGTGGAGCAATAAGTCCAGAAAGAATGAAGGGATGGAGCCAAAGCGAAAACAATACCCAGTTGTGCATGTGACTGATGATAGAAGCAAGATCCGATGCTGTAAAGAGCAATACTGCATAGGAACCTGGAATGTCAGGTCCATGAATCAAGGCAAATTGGAAGTGGTCAAACAAGAGATGACAAGGGTGAACGTCGACATTCTAGGAATCAGCGAACTAAAATGGACTGGAATGGGTGAATTTAACTCAGATGACCATTATATCTACTACTGCGGGCAGGAATCCCTCAGAAGAAATGGAGTAGCCATCATGGTCAACAAAAGAGTCCGAAATGCAGTACTTGGATGCAATCTCAAAAATGACAGAATGATCTCTGTTCGTCTCCAAGGAAAACCATTCAATATCACAGTTATCCAAGTCTATGCCCCAACCAGTAATGCTGAAGAAGCTGAAGT